>CM021100.1:835210302-835401303 GCA_007115665.2 Sequoiadendron giganteum | reverse complement strand
ATTAATTTTGAAATTTAATTTCAACGTGTGGGAATTAAATTAGAAATTGTAACTAAATGTTTATTTGGGAAATTAGTTGCAACTTTGGAAATTAATTTATTATTTGAAATTGGATTTTAAATTGAAAGTGGGTTTTCGAAAAGTGAAATTGAAATTGAAATTTGAAATTGAAATTGAAATTGAAATATCTAATTTGCATGTAATGTGAATTAGGGTTGTATTAGGTATTTTGATTTATAAGGAATACATGTTTTAATTTTAGGGTAGAAATTTTTTTAGGAAAATTCATTTTTACAGCAGAAAAGAAATTTTGGAAAATTTGCACAAGAAGGGTTTGAAGAAAGTTTTGATTGTAGAATTGATTGGAGGAAAGATTGTTTTGCATTTGTTGAGTTTTGGATTGGATTCTTTGGAGGATTGAAGAAAATTCAGGAAATCGTTGGAGGAGGCTTGCATCAGAAATTCATCTCTTCCTGTAGTTTCTTGTACCAGATTTTCCTCTTTGGGTTTTATTGTTCTTGATTGTTTTTATTTAAAATAGTAATGATTAAAGATTTTTTTGTTAAATTTGTTTTAGAAAACAAATTTGATATTAGAAGAAAAGAATTAAATAAATTTACAGCCCTTGCTTGTGAAAATTTTTGAGTGAAAATTGTGAAAACCTCAGTTGAATTTAAATTATTTGGGGAAATCGATTATGTTGTTATTGAAATCAAATATAGAGATTGAACAATGCATTTAGAATGTTTTTAGAAAATAAATCCCTCTGTTTATTATTAAAAATCAGATTTTAGAATCTACAGGATAGTTATATTTTCATGGTAAAATGGTCTGGTTGCGTCGCCTATAACTCCACTTACACAAACTGGGTTGTCATGAAATTTAAAGGGTTTTTGCATTTTGGAATTTTCTTATCCCTATCAAAAAATCGTAAATACTCAGATCGTAGTTTTTGAGTTATGCATGAAACATGAGACTGCTGTTAAGTTATTTTCCCATGGCTGCTCTGAAAATAAAATAATAATAAATTGATATTTATAAATATTAATATTTTATGTATTGTTATTATTATATTAAAATATTATTTAATGATATTTTATATTATAATTTATAATATTAAAGTATTATATTTATTTATATTATTTTAAATAAAATTTGTATATTAGATTAGTGGAATTAAAATTATAAACTTATGGGAAATTATTGTTTATTTTAAAATGGCATGTTAAAGTTTAATTGAAAGAGTTAAATATTTGATTTAAAGAATGCATAATTTAAAATTTAATTGTGGAATTTAAATTCATGTGTAAAAGGTCCAATTATTAATTTGGTTTAATTGGAAAAATATATATATATATATTTTGGAAAATTAATGATAAGGGATATTTTATTTTGAATTAAACAATTTGATATTCTGTAAAGAATAGAAGATATGTTAATAATTAAATATATTTAAATATATTAATTTATATTTAGTATATATATATTGAAGGTATATATATCCATTTGAGAGAATAAATAATATTTTATCTTATTTTATTCTGTTATTTGCAAATTGGGTATTATTAGTGTTCTAAAAAAAATGATTAGTATGTGTAGAAAATGTATAAAGAAAGATATTTTTTTAATAGAAGTAATTACTTGATTTAAAAGGAAATATTTATTTTGTTAATATGATTGAAGAAAATATATTGAGATGTATATATATATCCATGAGTATTTTCAATAAGTATTTACCTTGTTTTATTTAAGTGTGTGTAATTTAGCTTTGCATGAAGAGTTTAAAAGATAAGTTTTGAATGTATGGTCAAAATTGATAAAGAAAAAGAGATTTAAATATATTGAAAAATTATAGAAATATTTATATTTAAATGTTTGTTTTAATTAATGAGATTTAATTAGAAACAACATGAATGCGTGGTCAAATAAATAAGCCAAAAGATATTTTTATACATTGATGAAATTGCATATTTTTAAATGGATAGTTAAAGAGACATAGACTCCAGATAGAAAATTGAAAAGATTGTTTGCAATAGTGTTAGATTGCATTAGAAGTAAATTTAGGAACTAACTATATTGAAAAAGGCAAATAGTTATTATGTCTTATTTAGTTCCATAGAGTAATCTAGTCATTGTGAATGGAATATTAAAGAATATATGTAATTAAATTTATTAATATATATATTTGGTGTCTATATAATATGGAACATATAAAAATATGTTAAGGGTAAATTCATTATCGTATTTCGTTTTAATAAGATGTATGCAATATATTATTGAATAGAGATTTAAAATGGATTGATTAGTGTATATGGGTAAATGGGTAGAGAAACGATATTTTATTATATTAAAGTGATTGCATATTCTAAATAAGAAATTGAATGAAATGTAAGATTTGGTTAGGAAATGGAAAGAGTTTACTTACATGGATTTGTGTCGATTTAAAAGTAAATTAAGAAGTTTTTTTATTGATGAGGCAATCAATTATGTTATTTATTAATTTCTATTTAGATTAATTGAATCATTGTGATTGGATTATGAAAGAGATATGGATTTAGTATATCCAAAAGTAGTATCTTCCTCATGATTATCTTAAAGGATTTAATTCTCTGTATTCAGTAAAGGGAAGTAAGTTTAATTGTTTTAGATTTCCAATAATGAAAAGGGAAATAGGGGTTATGATTATTTTAGATGATCTAGTTATCGTGTCTTTGACTTTGTCAACACTACCTATTGAATGAGTATGGATTTAGGAAATCCAAATATTAGATTTGATTGATGACTTGAATGCTTTTGTTGTTATGTCGTCAAGTTGCATTGTTGGTTTTGGGATTTAGTGTTAGTCCTAAATTATAAGTCTTCCAGAAGAACTTAGATGATAAGGGTTGTTGAATATTTATGCCATCTAGTTGTTTTCCCTTGGGTAGTGCATGGCATCTTTTCAATTTTACCCATGAACGGGGATGTTTTGTATCTCTTGTGAAAGGAGTGGACTATGTGTTGTTGCCTCCAAGATGTTTGGAGTGAGTTCTTTTATTTATTTCCTCCTATGAAAGGAGTGGACTATGTGTTGTTGCCTCCAAGATGTTTGAAGTGAGTTCTTTTATTTATTTCCTCCTGTGAAAGGAGTGGACTATGTGTTGCTGCCTCCAAGATGTTTGGAGTGAGTTCTTTTATTTGTTTCCTCTTGTGAAAGGAGTGGACTATGTGTTGTTGCCTCCAAGATGTTTGGAGTGATTTCTTTTATTTGTATCCTCCTTGTGTTGGAGTGGTTATGATGCCTAGTTTGTATGCACTTGTTTTTCCCTTGGTGATTGGTTGTGAGTGCGTTGTCCATTAGAAGAGTGGCTTTTGATAGGGGTCGGAGCCCAAAGTGGTAAACTAGGTAACCTTCAGAAGTGAGATAATCAAGTGATAATTAAATTAATGTACTTAGATGATTATGATGTAGTTCACACTAATCAAGATAATTTAATCCTCACTCATAGACACAAGGGCTTGTTTAGACTTGGGATGAGTGAGAAGGCCTGGAATGGCAAGATCAACTATCTTGTCCTTATGAGAGGTAGTTGATTCTGCATGAGTGAGTATGAGTGCCGGGATTTGGTTGAGGCCACTAGGATTACTTGTGTCGGAGCCTATGAAGAATACCCAGAGGAGATCTCATGACAAACCTTGTGATGACACTCTATCTAGGACAATGGTTGTTAATTGTTTTATGTGTATGGTTCGGTGAACATATTTGATTATTATTATGTCTGGAAGCAATGTGACCTATGTCAGTAATGTGAATGTTGTACTTGATTTGTACTTGTATTGTACTTGATTTGTACTTGTATGGTGAATGAGTTGTACTTGTTAATTCATTTGGTTGGTGATAACAATATGAGTTAGTATGAGTTTTCCTTTGGTTAGAGGTAGTAGAATCTTGGTCCATGTTACTTTGTTACTATCTCCTAGTATGGGGGGTGGGCCTTCGGGTACCACATTGGTTGGGTGGAACATGCACCAAAACCGTTGGGTCTCCATCTATCTGCAGTACTTGGTGGTGAGACATCCAGATGGACAACTCACAGTTCTTGTTGTAATCTCTTGCATTATAATATTTTATTTTGTATAAGTTATTCTATCTCTCTTATGTTTATGAGGTGGAGTTCTATAATTGTAAACTTTTGTACTATTGTCTCATTCTGGGAATGAGTGATGTAACTATTGGATTAAGTTAATGTTTATGAAATTATATTTTGGATGTTCATCTTATTATGTTATGTGGTATTTTTATGATGAATGATGTTTATTTCATAAAGTTCATAATGCTATGGTTATTTGTAATATGTATGTGTGGGTTTAGGTAATCCTAACCTTGTAGCCTTAGGGGTTGTTGTTAATTAGTAAGTGAATGTGTATGTTAAATACACTTTATAAAAAAAAATTGGTTCGCTTACGATGTTAATTGCAACTTCCTTTAAGGTCACTTGGCGGGGCATTACAATCAATATAGGGTAGTCAACATCAGTCATTTTAGGGGAAACGGAAAGGTTTCCAGCAGGGACAGGGTAATAGGAACTGGAGGCGCATGAAGCGTATCAATGCTGAGCAACCCGCTCAGAGTGCCTAGTCTACTTTTGGAGGCAGTGTACAATAGTCTAGTGCACTAACAGGAGGTAGAGGTTATGGTAGAGGCACAGGTTGCTTCTCTTGTGGTCAGCAGGGCCATATTGCTAGGATGTGTCCTAATAAGAGCACGTCAGGATTTACATAGAGATCAGTGGCATCAGAGCTGACAGTGGGAGATGCTGGCAGAGGACATTGTGTGTTTGCAGCGGGTGATAACCGCCAGGCAGAGCACTAGGGTACCATAGTAGAGACCTATGGTATGTTACTGGGTAACCCTATTACTATTTTTTTTGATTTAGGAGCATCTGATTCTTTCATTTCATCATCAATCATGTCACGTTGCAGACTGGGTTCCGTAAGGCAAGCTGATAGGTGGTAGGTAGAGTTAGCATCTGGTGCAAAGGTTGCATCGCATTCTGTAGTACCTGACTGTAGGTTGGAGATTGGACCACTTTTCACTACCTTAGATCTTCGGGTTATACCATTGGGATCCTATGATGTTGTTATAGGTATGGATTGGTTAGAGGCTCACCGAGCAGTTATTGATTGTCGACATAAGTCAATTTGGTGCATTAATGTATTTGGTGGAGATGTGGATATTATAGGAGTTCAAAGATCGATATCTTTGAGGATCATCTCAGCTATGCAGTTGAGGAGATGTGTTCATCGTGGATGTCAGTTGTTTGCAGTTACAGTTGAGGATTTGGGTTTAGGAGATGGAGAGGAGAATGTAACTCTTGATAGTCATCATGTTCTTCAGGAGTTCACTGATGTCTTTCCTGATGACATACCAGGGATGCCACCGAGGAGAGATATAGATTTTAAGATTGATTTAGTACCTGGATTGGAGCCTATTTCATGAGCACCTTACTGTATGACTACTTAGGAGCTGAAAGAGCTTCGCTTGCAGTTGGAGGAGTTATTAGAGAAGGGATTTATTCATCCTAGTGTTTCTCCTTGGGGAGCACCTATCATCTTTGTGAAGAAGAAGGACGGTTCACTTCGGTTGTGCATTGATTACTGGCAGTTGAACAAGGTAACGATCAAGAATCGTTATCCACTTCCCAGGATAGATGACTTGTTTGACCAATTCAGAGGTGCTACCATCTTTTTGAAGATAGACCTTAAGTCGGGATATCATCAGCTTCATATTTTTGATGCAGATAGCTTCATATTTTTGACGCAGATATACATAAGACAGCATTTCGGACATGGTATGGTCACTACGAGTTCACTGTGGTACCATTCGGGTTGATGAATGCACCATCTGTGTTCATGAGTTTGATGAATGGAGTATTCTGCACGTACCTTGATAGGTTTGTTCTTGTGTTTCTTGATGATATATTGATATATTCCAAAATGGTAGAGGAACATGAGGAGCATTTGTGACAGGTTCTACAGTGTTTGTGAGAAAACCAACTTTACGCCAACTTGTCGAAATGCGAGTTCTTTAAGTCTAAGATCAAGTATCTTGGTCATGTGATCTAAGGAGAGGGAATATCTATGGATCCTTCAAAGATTCAAGCTATTCTAGATTGGCCTGCACCCACGAATGTGGCAGAGATCCGTAGTTTTATGGGGCTTGCAGGATATTACAAAAGGTTTGTGCAGAGTTTTTCCAGGATAGGTCATCCTATCACTTCTCTTCAAAGGTTTGGATGGTTAGAGCAGTGTGAGTCGAATTTTTAGATTCTTAAGGATAAGCTGACTAGTGCACCCATTTTAGCAATATCTGATCCCACAGGAGACTTTGTGGTATGTACAGATGCATCTTTAGAGGGCTTAGGTGCAGTCCTGATGTAGGAGGGACGAGTGATAGCTTATGATTCATGTAAACTTAAGGATCATGAAATTAATTATCCCACACATGACCTTGAGTTAGTGGCATTAGTCCATGCATTGACTAGATGGAGACACTTCTTACTTGGGCACGAGTTTGAGTTACATAGTGATCATAGGAGTCTGCAGTATATTTTTACTCAGCTGAATCTTAATGCTAGACAGAGGCGTTGGATGGAGTTCCTTTGTGAATATGACTTTGAGGTGAAGTATATTCAGGGGAAAGAGAATGTTGTAGCTGATGCACTCAGCAGACGTAGGCATGAGATTTTTGAGATGACTCTTATGGTAGATTTACGGAGTCAAATCCTTGCTACTCTTCCAGCAGATAGTTGGTACCAAGATGTGAGAATAGAGATTGAGGTAGGTAAACCTCTTGAGGGTAGATTTATAGGATATTCACTTGAGTTAGATGAGTTACTTAGGCATTCAAAGCATATTTACATTTCTTCAATAGGTGACCTTCGATCTTTTATTTTGATCAAGGCTCATCATTCGCCTTATTCAGCCCATCCTGGGGTGAAGAAGATGCACATAGATCTACGCCAGTTGTATTTCTGGCCAGGGATGAAGAGGGATATTACAGATTTCATAGCGTGGTGTTTGGAGTGTCAGGGGGTGAAGGCTGAACACCAACATCCAACAAGGCTACTTCAGCCACACCTTGTACCTGAGTGGAAGTGGGATATTATCTCATTGGACTTCATTGTTGGTTTACCCAACTCCTCGCGACGACATGATGCCATTATGGTGATGGTCGATAGGTTGACGAAGGTAGCACACTTCTCGCCTATGCATGCTTCCTATAATGCATCATCAGTTGCTAGAGTGTTCATGGAGGATATTCCGCATCGGATTATTTCTGATAGGGATCTAGTGTTTACTTCAGCTTTGTGGACATCATTACAGCATGCTATGGGGACATAGTTGAGCTTTAGTTTAGCATATCACCCTGAGATAGATGGACAGACAGAGAGGGTTAATCAAATCCTCGAAGATATGTTACGCATGTATGTCATGGATCAATAGACACGATGGGAGGATTATCTTTATTTAGTGGAGTTTGCTTATAATAATAGCTACCAGAGTTCCATAGGCATGACACCTTTTCAGGCCTTGTATGGACGTCCTTATCATACTCCTCTTAGTTGGGATCGATTGGAGGACAGAGTGTTATTAGGACTTGAGATGTTACAGGATATGGAGCAGCAGGTGGATCGGATTAGGGAGCACTTGGTGGCAGCACAGGATAGGCAGAAGAAGTATGCGGATGCGTATAGGGTGGATCGTCAGTTTTCTGTTGGCAATAGAGTATTTTTGTGGGTGCGTCCGTGAAAGAGTCCTATCCGATATGGAAAGGGTTCTAAGTTGGTGCCTCGCTTTGTTGGACCTTTTGAGATACTCGAAAATATTGATCTAGTTGCTTATCGACTTACTTTGCCGCCCAGTCTTGCACGTATACATGACGTTTTCCATGTTTCAGTTCTTCGACCTTATCACCCAGATGTTACTCATGTCCTTGATTGGAATTCCTTAGAGGTGGAGGATGGGCAGCTGGCTTTGGAGCCCATGGCCGTAATGGAGCACGGAACACTCACTCTTCGAGGGTGAGATATTGAGCAGGTCAGAGTATAGTGGGATCCCAGGGATGATACTTCATCCACCTGGGAGGATGCAGTTAGGATGAGGGAGTTATATCCCTACTTGTTTGCAGGCTTCCAGGAGTAAGCCTGGTCTTTGGGGTGGAGAATGTAATACCCCTCCGTTTTGCTTCTTGTTTGTTTTGTTTTATGCTATGTTTGGGATGCAACTACTATTATATTGGACACACCTTGTTCTATGTGTTATGATCGCTACTATTGAGCGACATTGATTATTGTGTGATGTGGATTATCTAACTATTGTTTCACATACATTATGGATTATTGATGTTAGTAGAGTTAGCATGAGATATTGTATTACGTGATTTCTGATTATGATGTAATGTCAGTTTTTGATGAGTGGATTGGTGAAGAGGACGGTTTCGCATCACTCGCTTGCGAGCGCCCTGCGAATCCATGATTTCTTCTTCACAGTGTGTATTATATACTGGATATATTGTATTATGTTGTTTACTTGGTTTTAGGTTGCAGGTACATGACATCGACTCCACCTGGTTTCACAGGTTTGAGCGTGTCGATCCAACGGTTAAGTTGAAAGGGAGATAGTAACTAGGTAACATGTGTCAGGTCTATGCCCTAGCCTTAGTGTGTCGTTAGTCCTGATTAGTGAGTCATGTTTACTTGGTTTAATGTTACATGATTTTATTCGATGGATTATTATTTGTTTAAAGTTTCGAATAATTGCATTGTATAAAATAGTGATTATTTTAATATTAAATTAAAATTATGCTTTGGTGTTTATTTAAAAGTGTCAATGAAATTTAATTTAATTTAATTTTTATTTATTTAATTAATTAAATTTTAATCTCAAAAGGGTTAAATTTAGTTATTAAATAATTAAAATTGATTAATTAAGTTTATTAAATTAAATTAATTAAATCATGAGAAATTGAAAAGAAATGAAAATTATATTTTAATTCAATGTTATGTTTTCGAAAAGGAGAAAAGAAGAGAAATATCTAATTCTCTACTTTGCATGCAAAATAGAATTAGGGTTAGATTAGATATTTTTAGTTTAATGTGAATGCATGTTTCAATTTTTGGGAGAGAGAAGTTCTTGGAAGGATTGGTATTTTCAGAGAAATTTGGGGTTGCATGGCGGGGCATTACATTATCATTATGTTATGCTTTGGATTAGCATAGTGGATAATTGAATTAATGATGTTTATGATTTTGATCATATTAATGATGTTAGATTCGTCAGTTAGGAAGACTTTATTGGTGCAGGGGACGAGATTGCATCACTCGCTTACAAGCCCCCTGCCATCCCTAGATTTCCTCTTCACGGTGTGTATTTTATGCTGTTCATATTATATGTTGTTGTTACTTGATTTTCAGGTTGACAAGTACAAGACATCGACTCCACCTGGTTTAACAAGTTTGAGCATGTCCAATGCCCAATGGTATTTGATTGAGAGATAGTAGCTAGGTTTCTCGTGTCAAGTCATCACCCTAGTCATAAGTGTGTCGTCGGTTTTAGTCTGGTTCAATTGTTTTAATACTATTTAAATTGTCAGGATTTTATTTAATTGCAAGTTGAAAAGGGTAATTAAATGACTTTATGTATTTAAGTTGTTGATTAAATTAATCCGGTTATAATGTGAAAAATGTTATTTAATTTATTAATTAATTTAATTTAATTAATAAAATAATTTAATCTTGGATTAAATTTATTTTATTGATTAATTAAATTAATTGTGTTGATTTGAATTAAGTTATTCATTTTGGAAATTAATAGATATTTTGAATTGAAATTAAGACTGAAAATTGAAAAAAAGGGTTTTAATTTCATTTTTGAAAATTTTAAAAAAAAGAAAAGTTGTTCATTTTGGAGGATTTTGCTCTAAAACCCTCTCCTTGTCATTTTCTTGAAAATTTTGAATTGGATGCATTTGTGGATGGAAAGAGATGGGATTTGTTTTGGATTGGATAGGAATGGGTGGAGGATTGCTCGGGTGTCTGGATTCTTCATCTATCTTTGTGTTTTCCAAGCTTTGTGTGACTGTGTGTGGCAACAAAATTGAGGTAAGTTCATTTTTTCTTCTCCCTTTGATTGTGTTTTGTCATTTAGAGGTCATGCTCACCCTTAAGGGAGCATAGGACTTCCCATTTAGATTTCAAATTGAGCAAAATTAGTTCATTTAAATTGTTTTGTGATTTTTTTGGAAAATGTCAATTTGTGCCCTCATCATGGCAAATTTTTTTTCAAAATCATTGAAAAGTGAAATTGACATTAAAAGTGTGTTATTGGGCATATTTAGAGCCAAAGGGTATTTTTAGAAAATTGAAATTGAAACTTTAAAATTTGAAGCTTTTCATCAATGGAGTTTTTGGGAATTTATGGTTTTCCAATGTAAAATAAAATTAGAAAAATTGAAATTGTGCATGTTTTATGATGAATTTTAATGCGGGGATAGAATTATCCCTATTAATTTTTGAGTTAGAACCAAGTATTGCTAGAATTTTTGGTTTTTGAAATTTAAAATTTGAAGAAATTTCAAGCTATTTTAATCGTGTTTTGAAGAAATTTTTGGTTATTGGTCATTTAAAAAGTTGGAAAATTTTGAAAGTTTTAAGTGAATTATGATGTCTTGGAATGTGTAAGTGAAGGTGTACCTTGTGAAATTTTGAAAGAAAATATTTTATATTTTATATATTATAATATAAAAATAAAATATATTAAAAATAATATTTAATATTATATTTTATAATATTAAAATATTTAATATTAAAATTTTAAAGTTTACATATTAAATATATATATATATATATATATATATATTTAATGGTTGTCTTTTTTATAATGGTATATTTAAAGGTAATGGAGGAAATTTTAAATGTTTTAAATGAAATTGGGGAAATTTTAAATGTTTAAATGATGATTTAAATATTTATATTAAACTGCTGATTCAAATAATGGCATGGTTTAATAATTACTTTAAATGATGATTTAAATACTTAAATATATCTAAATGATGATTTAATTATTTAAATATATATATAATGAGTTGGGGATTTAAATATTGGTATGTTTTAAATTTAATTGGAGAATTTTAAATTAACATGTTATAGTCGAATTAATGAAGTCTTTTTAAAAAGATATATTTTGATGAAAACAGTAATTTTGATTTTAAATAACATGTTTATTAAGATGAGTTAAGTATTTTAAAATGGTTATGTTGAATAGAAGGAACAATTATTTAGTTTAAAACGATATGCCTTGGATCTAAAAGTAATATGTTTTAATAGCAAGATTAGTTGTCTTTTGAGAAAAAGATTTATTTTGTAAGGATAGAAAGTTATTTTTAAATGGTTATGTTCTGAATTGCATAAGTAAATGTTTATTTTATGATGATTTAAAATCTATTAGAGAATTAAATATTGAATTTTACAACAAGATTAATTGATTTTAAAAATGATTTATTTTCGAAAGGACAAATGGCTATTTCAAATGATAAGTTCTGATTCATAGATGTAAATGCTTATTTGATTATTCAAGGCAATTAGGGATTTAAGTGTTGGTTTAAATTTCATCTTGTCTGAAAGAGACGTATGTTAATAAGGGAAATGGATTTAGTAAATCCAAAATTAGTTTAATTCCTCACAACTTGCCTTCTTGGTTACTTCCTCTATGTTCATTTTTTGGGGAATGGGCTATGTGTCGTTAAAATGTAAGTCTTCCAAAGGACCCTAGAGGTTGGGGGTTGTCATTTTGTAATTACGACCGTTTGTTATTTCCTTGGGTAGTGCATGAAGTTATGTCATTGTTATTACCCGCTTCCCACGAGCGGGGATGTTTTGTGCCTCTTGTGAAAGGGGTGGATTATGTGAGTTTGTGCCTCCTTGTAAGGAGTGGTTTGTTATTGTTGTTACCTCCAGTGCTTGGAGATGGTTTTATCTTTGTCACCTCTTGAGAAAGGAGTGGACGTGTTATCTTGTTTGTGCACTTTGATACCCTTGGTGTTTGGATGGTATGTGTGCTGTCAAGTAGAAGAGTGGATTCTGTACGGGCCAAAGCCCAAAGAGGTATCTAGGATAACCTTCAAAAGTGGTTTAATCAAGTGATAACTAAAACAATACTTTGAATATTAGGACTAACTTCTCACTAATCAAGATATTAATTCCTCACTCATGGACCCAAGTGCTTGATTAGGCTTGGGATGGGTGGGAAGGCTTGGAATGGCAAGGTCATCTATCTTTTCTGTACGAAAGATATTTGGCTCTGCATGAGTGAGTATGGGGGCCAAGATTTAGTAAAGGTCACTAGGATAGCCTTTTCTTGTGGGGGCCGGAGCCTAGGAAGGATCCCAGAGGATAACCCATGATGAGCTGTGTGATGACACTCTGTCTAGGACAACAGTTGGTGCTTGATCTTGTGGGTATAGTTTCCTTAACATACCTGATGTGACCATAGTTGGTACTCGAGTATTATGTGTATGGTTCTCTTAACATACTTGTCCTGCTTGATTTCTGGAAGAAATGTGACCATGTAGAGTTGTGCTTGTGTGTTACTCGTGATGCTCTTGAGTTGTAATTTTGTTGTACTTATGTTGTATGTATGTGGTACTTGGGTTGTACTTGTGACGTGCTTAGGTGGTACATGTGATTGGATGTGTCAGTTTGGTTCAGTGGTGATTTAGCCTGTGCCTAGAGGTAGATGGTCTTGGCTAGGATTCCTTGTTACTATCTCCTAGCACAGGGGGGGCCTTTGGGTTCCACTTGGTTGGGTGGCATGCACCTAGATTCGTTGGGTTCTTTCTTCATGATCGTGCGAATGAGACTTCCAATTGAAGAGCTCGTTGGATTCAGTTTCAGTTCTTGCATTATTTCACTTCAATTGGATCTTGTATTTTACCCCTCATCTGTTATCGAGGTGGAAGTCGTAACTATAACCTTATTTATGGGACTTGCCTCATTCGGGGAATGAGAATTGTAATTGTAATATTTAATTATGGATAAATGGATTTGAAAGTTATCTTTATGTTTGTTGTAAACTATCTTAATTGGAATGTATGTGTTTAATTATTGTCTAAATTATTGACATGGTTTATATTCATGTCGTTGTTTGTGGGTTGTTAAGTTATCTCAATTCCGTAACCTTAGGGGATGGTTGCATTGGGAAGCGATCTTGTATATTAATTGTTCTTTAACAAACAAAAAAATTAGCCTCTTTAAGTAGTTGTTTGCATCATCCTCTAGGGTTGTGTGGAGGGGCATTACAAGATCTATGATTGATCCCAAAAATGTCATGTCTCTTTTGGCAAGTTAGTTTGATTGGTGTTTCCATTTGTGAAGTTTGAAAATGAACATAGCAATTCTTTCATTTCTACCAAAATATAAGATATGGAAATCAACCTTCGACACTACAACTTTCACTCCACTCATTTAATGCCTTTGAAAATTAATAAATGTGAGAAAAAATAAAAAATACAAGAGATTTAAATTGGCATGTGCCAATTATTCCTCCTTTCAATGTCTATGATGTTTTTGCATAGTAAAGTGGAGGCAAAAAATAAATTAATTTATAAAAGTTCAATTATTGATCTTTATAAATCTAATGACTAAGGTGATTCATGTAGAAGTTAAAAAACCAACTTCATAGTCCCCAAGAATCACCTAGAAATAATCACCTATCACATGCAATAGATATTCAGAATAAAAAGAAGAGATGCTTTGATACCATGTTAGAAACCAAGATCAAACATGCAAAACAAAACTCCTCCCAAAAATAGAATACAAAGAAAGGAATGTGATGCACTAATGAATAAATAAATACAAGAGATTTAAATTGGCATGTGCCAATTATTCCTCCTTTCAATGTCTAATGTTTTTACATAGTAAAGTGGAGGCAAAAAATATATTAATTTGTAAAATTTCAATTGTTGATCTTTATAAATCTAATGACTAAGGTGATTCATGTAGAAGTTGAAAAACAAACTTCACAGTCGCCAAGAATCACCTACAACACATGCAATAGATATTCAGAACAAAAAGAAGAGATGCTCTGATACCATGCTAGAAACCAAGATCAAACATGCAAAACAAAACTCCTCCCAAAAATAGAATGCAAAGAAAGGAATATGATGCACTAATGAAATAAGGATAGGAGGTGGATTACATGATACCCCCCATAGACAAATTATATCATATAAGTACATGTACAATGGTCTCCATAGGAGAGATAGAAAGAGAGAAGAAGGTCCCCCACAAAGAAGAAACTCCTGTCGCAATGGTAGATGCTTGATGTAGAATCCAAAAAGAGATCTTGAAGCGGAAAATGATATTCCTCCCCTTGAGAAGAAACAGATCCAAAGGACGATGTCAAAGAAACCCTATAAAGAGTGATGAACCAATCTGTCTCAAGATGTGTGCCATGATAGGATGCTGAAGAGTCTCGCTGTCTGAACTGAAACAAATGATGCCAAATCCAAAATGATGTGGAGAATCCTAAAATTCAACCTCTAAATGCACAGATGATGGTGGGAATATAGTGATAACTTGATTGTCAAGGTAGAGGAGATGTATGTCCTCAAAATAATCCTCCAAATCTGCAATATAGGACTCCACAAACAAGAAAGATATGTCTGCAACATAAGATTCCAAATTAGCTATGTCTAGAAGATGTATGATGACCCGTTGTACTGAATCAGAAACAACAAGAGATGTTGATGAAGTATCAGTCTGAAGAGTAGGAATAGTGAGACAATCCTTTGATCCATCGAAACATGTAAGGGTGTCTAAATACTCAAGCTCTTCTAAAGTATCATGATCAAAGGGTGTATTATCTCTCCAAGCAATGGGTAAGAGACAATCTGAAGAAGGATCTTCTAGGAATGGAGAGAGATTTGGGTCTCCATAGATCTCCCAAAGACGTGTCCAAAGTGGGTGGGGACACAAAATATCCGATATAGCCCACATAGTGTCATGATCAACACTAGACAATATAAGTCCTACGATGTGATCTCTAATGATATCCCAAGCTAATTTTCCCTCTAAAGTGGCTAGTTTAGGTATGAGATCATACAAATAAGGAAAAATATTAAGTCACCTACAATGTGTAAGTATACCCTTTGCTCATGACTCGTAATTACCCCATTCCAGAATAATAACTGAAGGGTGAGTAGAAAAACCCATGATAACTCTTCAAAAGAAAAAAATCAAAGACTAATGATCTCAGCCATGATAAATCATGTTAATATAACTCATCCAACACAAACAAAACCCATGTAGGTGCCAGAATGTCCAAGTAATTGAGCAAAGTGGAAAAACACACAAAGCTGAATAAATTTTACCTAGTTAAATTTCTGATCAAATAGACTAAAAATATGGAAATATCACTACAATACCTTTCCAACGCCTATTCATTTGTGCAAAACAGAGTTCGGATGCAAAAGTTATGTCCTCTGGAGGGAAAAACACAAGTTCTGAATTTGACTGGAAAAAAGACTGCAAAACAGAAAAATAAAAAAAAATCACTAGCATCATTGGAATGACGCTGGAACTAGCTTTTCAGAGATATCTTATTTTTGCAAAATGGAGATCGTACGCAAAAAATACACCTGATTCCATGAAAACAGCTCCAAATTGTCCTATAGGTCCTCCTGGCCCTCAGAGGCTAAAAAATTTCAGCCCATGGTCGAATGGCGACCAAGGGGCTGGCAGCTAGCACCTTGGCACATGGCTCCTAGTCACCAATGCAACCAATACAGGGGATGATCAGCTCATAGGGGGTTGAACCGGAGCACCCGGTTGCTGATATGACCCTGCAGGCGGTTGTTAAGCCCGCAGGGGCTACAGACCGACAATGGCGGCGATGTGTGGGTGCTACTCGGTCGCCACTAGGTGGCATGGCTGTGGTGCCCTTCCTTATAACTAGCCACACATTTTGCATGCACATTTTTTAATTTGTTTTGATTTTTTTTCACGCTTTTCAAGAATTTTGATCTCAGACTGCATGCTAGGGAGGCTGTACGACCTCTCTAGCAATTTTTTTTTCCTTTTCTTTCAACAAGTACAAAATCGATGAAACAAAAGGCATTCCTAGGGTTTTTGGGCATCCTGAACACGATGGCGAATTTGTTTTTCCCAAAATGGCACAGAAAAAGTGCCTACCCCCAGATGCACAAAAAATCAGCCTGGCTTGAAACCCTTACATAGAAAGAAACACTATGAGAGAATATCTTCAAATCACGAATAGGAAGCCACAGTTTTGGAGCTCTTATACCATATAGAAGTTGAAAAACCAAGTTCAGAGTCCCAAAGAATCACCTGCAAACAATCACCTATCACATGCAACAAATATTCTTAACAAAAAAAAGAGATGTTTTGTAAACCCTTAGAGAAAATATGTGCAAGAAAAAACTGAAATTTGATTATTGAATAATAATGATAATTACAATGTGATTAATCCTTATGATGGAGATCAAGAAAACCTAAAATTAGGAAACCCTAAATGAAACCCTAGTGTGCACACTTAATAATTAATAAATAGTCATTAATGTGCCTAAGTTTAGCTTAAGAAACCTAAAGAAATAAGTGAATTAATTAATTAACCAATATGATTAAATCAATTAAGTGTAATAACTTATTACTCTAACAATTCAAGAAGTTTGAGTTCTCAAGTCTAGTGCTCCAAACATTTAATTTCAGAATACAACTTGTTGAACATGCCTAGAGAATGAGAAGGGGGGTGAAACAGTCTTACCAGAAACTTAAAAATTTCTAGAACTTAGAAACTCTTCAACACAATGAAAACTTCTTAACTCAACAAAAAACTCAAACAATTATAGTAGATTAAACTCTTAGTAAAATCAATAAAATTTAGCAAGGAAAGATATAACAATTATATCCTTAAAAAATCAGTAGCAATAAGAAAGAAACAAAGAACACACACATACACATACACAAGGAGACACTAGATTAATGTGGAAAACCCAATAAGGGAAAAACCATAATGAGAGTTAACTCACAATATAAATGCTCACTGTAAAAAAGGACTGACAAACTAAGGTGCACTACCTTAGAGAAAGGTACGAATGAATTGCATCACTAAAGCTAACACAACTTCAAGGGAAAGATACAAGGACCTAATGAGATTCACTATCAGAGAAGGATACAAATATTTAGAGAAAGATTACAATATTTTTCATTATAACACTTTGCTAATAGGGGCATTATAACACATATAATTCTATCTTTCAGACTTTCACACTTCTTTTCTAAGATATTCAACTAAAACCCAAACTTTTTGGTTTGCACAAATGTACACTTATCCACCTTGTTGTGTCTAAAATGATCTTTCATTTATAATCACCACAATTCTTCAAAACCTCAATTAGGTTGGAAGGAAGAAGATAAATAATAAATTCAACAAGTCGGTCACCAACATAATATAGTCCTATCCTGAAGATAGGGAGGACCAAAAGAAAAGTTAATACATATTTCAATGTAATCCAAAACATTTCACACACTGGCATGATAGGCTGTTATTAGGTCCCATTAATTTAGAAGATAAAAGTTCAATATGTCGACTGAGCAGTGTCTAAGGTAATTTGTAATAGAAGAAGACTTGACTATCTCCCTTATATTTTCTAAATTTTTAGAGTAGCTAACAATAATTCCTAACCTAAGGCCATCTAACTATCTAACAAAAAAAATAGTTTATTTTAAGAAAGCTAGGAGTATGTTAAACTAGAAAGCATAAAATGACTAATTTAGAAAACATGATAACTAAATGAGAAAACATAGAAACAACTAAACTGGAAAGTGTGTAAACTACATAAGTAGCAAAACTCGTAAAAAAACTATGAAACATATAATTAATAACAACAAATAACAATTTGTAACAACTATCGCACTATGGAAAGGAAAGACAATGAGTGCTCTAGAACTTCAGACTCTACAACAACATTCTTAATGACTTCTACAAGATTACCAGGTGCAAATGACTATACTCATAATTATTATTCATGCAATAAAAACAATAGAAAGGAAAGTACTCATCTATGTAATCTACTCTCCCTCGAGTGGCCAGCTTGTGGGTTACTACATTCATCCTCGGGTCACATACACAACTGATTCAAAAATTCTTCCATTAAAATTAATTTCCATCCATACTCAACAACTTAGGAATTGATATGTAATAATCTCTTTATTCATATATATTTAGAAAACATGTCGACAACATAACAATATTATTCAGTGTTATCTTTTGCTTCTGGAGATTACATATCTATAGAAAACTTCTAACTAAGTCCTATATTTCAGATGGCTTAGATTACCATTGAAAAAGTATATAACATATTACAAACAAACTTTATGTCTTTAAATGCCTATTACATAGATATTAAAGAGGCTTGAGCCGATCCATGAAGTCTTTAAATTTTTTAAAACATAACAGAAATAAAAACTAACAACTATGATTTCAGTCCATTATCCTAAAGTTCTAGAGCATGTTTCCAATGCATATCTTTAATCTTTTCTGGAGCACGTGTTGGTTGAATACTTTTAACTACAGCTTGATGACTAGTTATTATCCTACAAAATACTTAAAACAACCCATTAAATCTGCATTAGCAAGATACTTTAATAAATCAAAAGAAATAAAGTTTGTACTATTTTTCTTAAGAGATAAGCAATTATTTTTCCTAAAGTTTAATTAATTGGCAGAGGATAAGGATTTTATATATATGAGATAGGACTTTATTATGTTATTATGATGAGGTTATTTTTACCTCATCATTTCCTCCCCTTCTTAATTCCTGGCAGGTCCTCCCACCCCTTTGTTGTGGCCATGTCCTCCATTTATGTTCCATTCTTCATAGTTAGCACTAATATCATATAGATCCTTTATTGTTTTATCAAAATATATAGGTGAATGGAGGAAGCCTCTATGGAAAGCAACTCCCTCTTGCAACTCATTGAAGATTTAATCATTTTGACCTGTACTAATATGAAAAGTACGGGGTGGATAGAGAAACAAGGGAGGTCTATACCTCATCCCTATCCAATCTATTTTGAGGTCTTTCAAGATTTTAGCCAAGGCATCTGCTCTTCTGAAGGACCATTTGATGTTAAGAGGGGAGATCACCTCTCTTTTCTTTAGATATGCTGGTAATGGAGTGTATCTCTCTTCACACGCATGCCAGGCTTTATCGACCAATTTTTTCCCATGTTCCATGAAATGGTTATAACAAATTCGAAGGCTTCCATCATATCTTTCTTTCATTTTTTCATCCTCTGTAAGAGCTAAAAGGGTAGCTTTAAAATCCATAGGTCTACTATTCGGGGATTTCATTTGAAGACCCACATTTTTCTCTACTTGAGCATATTCCTTGTTGCTCTCTTGCCAATGAACCTGATTATGCATGGTAGATATAAAAGAACTCAATTGCGCTTCTCCAAAAAAAAGGTTAATAAAGAAATCAATGTGGTTTTTTAATATAAGATCGTGAACAAAGAATTCACATAGCATATCTTGCTCTTCAAGAGTTGATTCTATAAATTTTTTTAACCAATTCTTTGTCATCATGGTCATATGGTTGATCATTATAAATTCTGATAATTTTCCATCTTAACCATTGTTCATTTAAAAACATTGAATATAGCCTCAATGGTCTTCTACGTGATAATATAAATTCTGCTATTTGGCATGCATCCTACTTTCCCCTATAGGCCTTATGAAATGACTCTTTCAATAGTACCATCTCCATTTTCAACTTGTAATTTTCAATCTTGGAATTTCTTAGGAAATAAAACCATTCCATCCACTTCATTAATAATGGATAAATTTGAACTTGGAACCACTTAGTTATAGTTGGTTCAGTCTGAATTCCTTTAGATTCCACCATTGGCTTATTGGTGCTTTCCTACAAATCCTGCTCTAGTTCCACAATCCTATTAAGAGAAGCATTCAGTTCTTCTTTCTATCTTTTCTTTTCTTCTTCAAAAGCTAAAAATATGAGCATAAAATTCTTTTTCAAACTTTCAATTTCTTTATCTTTATCAAACAGATCAGCATTGTATGTCATGTCCTCTTGATTCAAATTTTGAACTTGTCTCTCCAATTCATTAATGAATGTATCCTTTTCTTCTATCTATAGTTTCAAATTTTGAATTTCTTGATCTCTTTTTCCTATTATAGTAGTGTGTACTATGATTCCCTCTTGTTGTTGCACAATATGTTCCTCATTTCTTTGCAATTGATTTCTTAACTCATCAATTTATAATCTTAGCTTTTCTAACTTTGTATTAGCATTTTCATTTTCAGCTGTCTCAAAAAATTTATGTACAATAGAGGATGAATTTCCTAAAATATTTTCCTCAACCTCCATAGAAGGTGGAGATTGCTCCTTTTCGACTTCCTAAATTTTTTCAGCAAGGTATTTTTCCTCATTCTCTAGGTGGGAAGGCATTTCTTCAATAGGGGTTTATTTTTTCATACTCTAGATGGGAAGGAATTTTTTCAACAAAGGTTTCTTTTCTGGAGACTGATGAATTTGTTCCCCTATTTCCCTCATTTCTACATCATCAATAGGATCAATGGTTTCTATGGCCTTTTTTTTTCTTCTTGGACATCTTTTTCTTTGAACCACTTCCTATACTCTACACTAGGGTTTTTGTAAACTCAAAGGACAATCTCTTACTTCTCCTCAAGGAAGGAGCATTATGGTAAGTGAGAGTTCTTATTTTCCTCTTCCTAAGGGGAATGTTGTCTACACTTGATTGAATAATTTCAACATCTTTTGGCTGATCTAGGGTTTTCAATTCTTTGGTTAAAGATTTTGGCACTCTCTCACCAGGGGTTGTGGGAATATAAGCTTTAGAGGCTTCAGGGGAAGTTTTTCCAAAAGGTGAAGCTACTTGTTTAGATGATTCCCCTGGTTCTATTTTTTTTTTTGGGTATAGACTTTTCAAACTTCCACAAAACAATTTCCCACTTGCTTTCAAGTTTCTTTCAAAAATGATATTTACAAATTAACTGTATCAACACATGGTTCTTTAATGGCCCTGAACCAATCTTATATCTTTCTATAGAGGAATTAACGTAACACTCAAAAATTCAGGCAAATTAACCCTAAGGGCAGGGTTTTCTTTCCCATGATGTAAATGTATTAGCATATGAAATGTGGGTCCTAACATAGTAGTGAGTTGGCCTTCACAGGTAAAATATTTTATAATCCATGCAATCGTTGTTCCCCAAGGCTGTAATATAGAAGTTCATTGAAACCCTTAATTTTGTTCCCTAGTACTAATAACTATCATGGGTTGAGGGTCTTCCTCTCTAAGGAATAATTCTGCTAATTTTTTATATGTAACTTGAGATGTTTCAGATAATTTAATGCCAAAATTATCTAACCCTGAGAGGTGAGAAATGATTTTTGGAATCCCTTGAAAGCGCTTCCCATGAAGTGTCACCTAACCATTGGATAAATTCTCTACAAATGCATTCACCAACTTCTCATTATATCCCTCAAATTTTTTAATGAAATCTAACCATCCCACTTCCTCAAATAAACTCGAAATGTTGTTCAATCCTAGTAATTTTTCCGCTGAAGCTAGCTCTGATTTCTTCTTTACACCCCCCATTTTTCGTCTCCAATCTATGATTTTGCTGAAGAATTCAACAGTGCGAGAAGCTTGCACAATTGTTTTTGAACATGTAATAAAAAAGATTATTTATTTTGTCTTTGCTTAGAGCTTACTGTGCAATGATGATAATTTTCATGGAGGAGTGCGAAAAGAGTGTCGTACTAGTAGTTAATCATTGAGTGACTCAAGTTACTAAATTAGGAAGGAAGAATTCGTGCCAATTATTTATGCCTTATTCAAGAATAACTACTTACTTTAAGCAAAAAATTGTACTTACATTATGTGATCGCCTGAAGATTTTGTATGTTTACCAATTTAACAAGATGATGAAATTTTATTGGTTGAGGTGATGACATATTCATTATGACATGAGTGAGGAAGCTTGTGAATGACAGAGTCATAATTGAGGACAAACTGTCATAGAGGCTTTATTTATGATGAAAAATGGCGGCTTTTATTTATGACAGAGAAAAAAAACTTAAAAAGAAAGAAGGCATGTGTAATTAGGTGTGACAATCAAAACATCAGAGAGAATTCAAATTTTATGGAAAGAGGCAGGTGGAATGGAAATGGATAAGTTTCAAAGCACACTTATGAACATGCGCTCAAAACCGTTGATTAAGTTTTGGAGCACGCTTTGTGGCATGCATTCGAAACATGGAAGATGAATAAGTTTTGGAGCATCGTTGAAAGATGCAGTCAGATTAGAAACCGAAGAAGATTATAGAGCATCATCACAAGATGCAGCTAGAGCAGCAACTGAGGGAATATTCTAGAGCATTGTCGCAAGATGTAGCTGGAGCAACAACCGAGGGAAGATTCCAGAGCATCGTCACAAGATGTAGCCAAAAAGAAGAAAAATGGTTGAACTCAAACTTCAAGAGCTTCCTCTACCAATCACCATTCTACAGGAACAATTGTTTGACATGATTATTTGAGGCACAAGTTTCAGAGCATCTACGCATCAAAGTCCTCAAGTTTTAAAGTTCCTTCACAATAAAGTTTGTGCATTCTAGAGCTTCGTCGTGAAAAGAGGTAAGTTCCAGAGCACTTGGCATCTAGACTATCAGGTTTTAGAGCATCTTGGAAAGGTGCTCCAAAAGTTGTTTCTATCTTTATGAGAAGTCCTGCAAAATGGGGACAACATGTAGCTAAGTCCGAAAATAAGAACTAATGATAAATGCTTTGGAACAAATTGTACACATGTCTTTTTATTACAATTTTTCATTGGTTTTTTTTTTATATGTAATAAGCAAGGTTAAGTGGACTCTGCCTTGGTAGAGTCAATGCATTAAATTTCTCCCTGCATTTCTACCAGTTTTGTAAATTCTTCTTTGTTGATGGGTTTATGGTAGATACATAGGCGATGACCATTTACTAATAAATTTCATGTATCATCATCAATGGGTTTTAGCTAAACTGTGTCATTCAAGAAGACTTCAAAAATTTCATATGGTCCCAGCCAATGAGTCTTGAGTTTCCCTTTGTGATCCTTATATCTAGAATCAAATAGCAAGGCCTAGTCACCATTATGGAACTCTCTCTCTTTAATGTGTTTGTCATGCCAAATTTTTTTCTAGTGTTGAACCAAATCAATTTGATGGACAACATCTAAAAAAATCTCATCCAATTCACTTAACTGAAAAACTCATTCTACTTGGGCTCGTTTTAGATCTACACCCAACTCTATAGTTGTTCGTAGAGTTTGGAGTTCAAACTCAATGGGAAAAAGAGGTTTCTTCCCCAAAACAAGCTCATAGGGACTTAAACCAATTGTGGATTTCCATGTTGTGTTGTATGACTAGACAACTTCATGCAATTTTCTAGCCCAATCTCTTCTTCTCAAAGAAACCATTTTTGTCAATATATTTTCTAACTCCCTATTAGTCACTTCTACTTGGCCATTTCCCTAAGGGTGATAGGGAGATGACTTCTTGTGACTCACTTGAAAATAGTTTGTAAAAGCCAAAAGAAATTTGGACTTGAATTGGGCTCCTTGATCTGTAATGATGGTTCGAGGGGTTCCAAATCTAAGAAAAAAATTATTATAGAGGATGTAATGCCCCGCCATGTAACCCTAGAGGAAGTTGCAATGAACTAATCAAACACACAATTTTTTTATTTATTTAAAGAACAATTAACATGTAAGATCACTACCCAATGCCAACAACCTCTAAGGTTATGAGACTGAGATTACTTTTAAACACAAACATACAACATAATTTCATCCATAACATTTATCTACTTAAGAAATTAAGTACTCATACATTCCATACATGATAAATTACATCATAGCAATCAGAGATACAAAAAGATTTCACATAACAATAATTTAACAAAGGAGATTACATCTCTCATTCCCTGAATGAGGTAAAACCAATGAGTGTGATTACAAAATAAAATCTTCCACCTCAATTACAAATGAGGGGTAATAATTACAAGAATCAACTGAAATGAATATAAAGCATGAAATGTAATTGGAAATCACGAGCTCTCCAACTAGAAATCTCACCATCACGATCAAAGAAGGGAACCCAACGGAGTAAGGTGCATGTTCCCCCCAACCAAGTGGTACCGGAAGTCCCACCCCCCGTGCTAGGAGATAGTAACAAGGATTCCTAGACAAGACCATCTACCTCTAGACATAGGCTAACACAAAATGAACTTAATCAAATACAAATACAACACTATCACAGTGGTTACATTGCTTCCAGAGTTAACTAAACAATTACATCACTAAACCAAACATACTGCTGACTTAGGAGGAGTGTCATTACAAAGTTGCATGGGTTATCCTAGCAAATCTTCTTAGGCCCCGACCCCCATCTTGGGTTACCCTAGTAGCCTCTCACGACTCCCTACCCCACATGCAATCCAATGCAGAATCGGTTATCCTTCATAGAGATAAGATAACAATATTTCCATTCCAAGCCTTCTCATCCCATCCCAAGTCTATACAAGCCCTTGAGTCCATGAGCGAGGCACAATTACTCTTATTAAGTTTTAACACTACCCATTCCCCTAATACATTTATTTACATTGTCACTGGATTAACTAACTCACAATGAGTTACCCCGACACCACTTTGTGTGCCAACCCTCATTGAAAGCCACTCCCCTAAGACAACATGTGGAACAAATCCACAACCCAAGGGTAAACTAGTGCACACATAAGGATAATAAATCTCTATCCAAAACATAAAATTATCCCATCCCAGTTCGTGGTAACCAGGTGATTAACTGAAAATGACTACATGCACTGCCCAAGGAAATTCAAGGAGCTGAAAATAAGGGAAAACAACCCCAAAGATTAAAATACCCCATCTAGAAGACTTATTAATGCTTCTAAACAATTTCCCCCAAAACAAAAACAAAAGAAATTACATTTAAAAGAGCAATTTAAACAGGAATTAAATCTATTTTTCAAATTTCCTAAATCCAATTTCTCTCAATAAAATACAATAAATTATTGTCTCAAATAACTAATTTAATTAAATCCCTTTCAAACAAAGGAGGAAATTTAAACTATTTGACACTTCAGTTATTCAATTTCTTTTAAACAAAACATTTATTTCTTCTATTAAAACATATTACTTTAAAATTAAATATTTCTTCTATGAAAACATATTACTTTAAAATCCTCTATTTGTGCATTTAATAAATGCACAGGTATTTAAAATATCAACTAAATATATCTAGATATATATTTATATTTAAATACATACATATTGAATATATACATAATCATATGATTATATATATATCAATATATATATTATTAATTAATTAATTACAAGAAAATTTCCAAAACAAATGAATATACTCAGCATATATAAACATATATACATAAATGTACATATAAATATATAAAACTATATACTTATATATATACATATATATAATATATATTTTAATAATCTAAATATAAAAAATATAATAAAAAAATGAATTTAAAATTGCTAAGGCAAAGTCAAAGGGTATGCCATGCTATTTTTGGAGGTGCACCAAATGTTTGGAGGTGGGGGTGACTGTGTGAATACATAGCCGAACCCCCATTCATATGGGGCGCGACTGTGTATACACATAGCCAAACCCCCATTCACATGGGGCGCAACTGTGGGGAGGGAAGTGCTAGGCGTTGCCTCTTCCACAACGCCTCCCATGGGGGCGGCTGTGGGGAGAGCCCCAACCTCCCCTAAATTTGAATTTTATTAAAAAAAAAATTATTTAAAAAAAAAATTGACAGTCCCTTGCGGATTTCGAAATCTGCCATATGGAATCAAAATACAGGGTTTCATTTTTCAATACAGCCATTTCACTAAAAATAAATATAAATATATATATGTATAGATATCTTTCAATATATATATACAGATTTATAGAAATTAAGGTTTGAGTAGGGTAAATAATTTTCAAAAATGGCCATCTACAACAAAATACTCAATTTTTTTTTTAGAAAATAATTTCAACATAGGGTTTCCAGATTTCTCCAAATAAAAAATTCAGAAGGGAAGGAGAACAATGAATTTCTACTTGCAAAATTTTCTACAGAAGAATTCACAATTTCAACACAATATTTTTCAATTTAATCAAATTATGAGTTTTCATAGTCAATCATTTTACAAACAACAATTTAAATCTATGAATCTTTCCAAGATAAAATTAATTTAAATAACAAAGAACCTGATTTCTAAATGCTTGAGAGGATGTGAATTGGTGTAAAGCCTCCTCCACATTTTCAAGCTTCTTCTACAACAAACAAACAAAGCTTCGCCACAATCAAATTCCAAAGAAAAAACTAGAATTTCTTCTTCCTTCCTTCTCCTTTTTTTTTTTTCCCTTAGACTTTCATGGTTATAGCCATTAAACTCCATGAAAATATCTCTTTCAACCACCATCATTACTATTTTTTGAAACAAAACATTTGAAAACAAAATAAATATTTTTTCCCAAATCCTTTTGCATCAAATCCTTAAAATATAACAAAATAAAACATTTCACTAATTTCAAATAAAATACATAGCATTTCTATAATAAGTTTAATTCAATTAATTTAATTAATTTAATAAAATTAATATAATCCAAATATTAAATTATTTTACTAATTAAATTAAATTAATTAATTAATTTATTATCATCTTCTAACATAATAAATCGGATTAATTTCATAATCCACTTAAATATTTAATTCCATTAATCTACCTTTTACAACTTTGCAATTTAAATAATATCAAGACAAAATTGAACAACATTAAAAAAAATAACCCAACTTAAAACCAATTGACACACTATGACTAGGGTGATGGCTTGACATGGGAAACCTAGCTACTATGTCCAAATTGAAAATATTGTTGGGCAATGGACACACTCAACCTGCGAAACCAGGTGGAGTCGATGTCCTATACCTGTAAACCTGCAAACAAAGCATATATCAAACATGCATATATATATCCTAATAAAACACACTGTGAAGAGGGAATTGTGGAATCATAGGGCACTCACAAGCGAGTGGTGCAATTTTGTCCTCTTCACCAACACAATATTACAAAATTGGCAAATCTAACATCAATAATCTATCAAAAGCATAAAACAACATTAATTCAAATATCCTCTATGCTAATCTAAAACATGTCATAATGATAACATCACAATAAAGTAGCATCACATCATAATGTAACATCCACATCGCTCTATAGTTAGCAATCAAATAGTAACCAAGTACTAATAGAAAACAAAGCATAACGAAGTAGAACACTGTCTGATCAAAAGAGCAAAATGGAGGGGTGTTATAGAGGAAGTCATCAACTTGTTCCTCTCTAGCAACATGTAGGGCTTGAACTTCTACCCATTTAGTCAAGTAGTCGATGCAGACAAGGATATATTCTTTCCCTTGGGAGGAATGGTCTATGGGACCAGTAAAATCCAATACCCATTTTTCGAATGGTTCAAGGACTACTTGGGGCTGTCAGGGAATTTATGCAGAAGCGGTTAGTCTTCCTACTGTTTGAAATTCATCATAGTGATGAATATAATTTTTTACATCTTTATGCATTGAAGGCCAACAATGTCCAGCGCCCAAAATTTTATGAGAAGTTATTTTTGCAGAGTAATGACCCCCAAAAGGATCATCATGGCAGGCCCTCAAAATACTATAAGTTTCATCAAACCTGACACATCTTCTCAAGACCATATCGGTTCCACAACAGAATAAAATCCAATTAATCCATTTAAATGGTGCACTCTCTCTAAAAGGTCGCTTCCTTTTTTTTGATGTAAAACTAGGCGGTAATTTCGAAGTGACTAAATAGTTGGCAATGCCAATGAACCAAGGTGTCTTTGTAGAAATAGAAAACAGATTTTCATCTCGAAACTCATCTTGCACCATTGCACAATCACCATCCTCTTGTTTAATTCGAGAAAAAAATTCTGCCACTACATTAAATCTTCTTGGCTTGTCAAGTATTGTTACATTGAACTCCTGAAGGAGTAGTAACCACCTCATTATTCAACCATTAACTACAGGTTTATTCATTAAATATTTTACAGCTGAATGATATGTATAGACGGTAACTTTATATTCTATAATATAATGGTGGAACTTTTTAATGGCATGAACCACAACCAAGAATTCTTTTTTCCATTGTCATGTAGTTTTTCTCAGTGGATGTTAGGCTTTTACTAATAAAGTATATGGCATATTTACCCCCATCTTCATCCTCTTGCCCCAATACTACACCAATTATGTCATCTGAAGCATCGACATAGATATGGAATGGAAGATTCCAATTTGGCCCACATAGGATAGGAGCAGAGACAAGCTTCTCCTTTATGGTTTTGAATGATATTTGACACTCAGGTGTCCAGTTAAACTCTACATCTTTATGGAGAAGGGAAAAACATAGGGGAAACTATTTAACTGAAGGCTTCTATAAACGTCCGATAGTATCCATCATGCCCAATAAAACTTCTAACATCCATTTGCATCTGAGGAGTAGCCAGTTTTTGAATGACCTCAATTTTCTTAGGATCAACCTTTATTCCCTCTAAGGAGATATGATGACCTAAGACTATTCCTTGTTCCACCATTATTAAACACTTTTCATGGCTAAGGGAAATTCAGTGATCCTCACAAACCTTTAAAACTTTATCCAAGTTCTTAAGGGCTTCATCATAGGTTGAACCGTAGATAGTGAAGTCATCCATATAAAATTCTATACATTCATTTACAAGTTCAACAAATATAGCCAAGATGGCTCTCTGGAAAGTTGCAGGAGCATTACAGAGTCCAAAGGGAAGAAAACGATATGCGAATGTGCCTCATGGACAAGTAAACGTTGTCTTATCCTAGTCTTCTAGTGCTACCTAAATCTGGTTGTAACCACTAAATCCATCTAAAGAGGAGAAATATTTCCTCCCAGCCAAGTTGTCCAGAACGTGGTCCACAAAGGGTAACGAAAAATAATCTCGATGAGTTGATTTGTTAAGTTCTCTGTAATCTACACTTATTCTCCACATTCTATTTTTATTTGGTACTACAACCATAGGCGACACCCACTTACTATCAGAGATGGGATAAATAAATCCTGCTCGAAGGATTTTCTCAATTTCAATTTTGGCAAGATCCTTTAATGCAGGATTGAGTCTCCTTTGTGGTTGATGTATAGGTCTTATGTTAGGATTAGTATAAATGTGATGCATACAAACACTTTGATGGATTCCCATCATGTCTATATAGTCCCAAGCAAAATATTTAGACCTCTTCACCAACACATTAAATAATCTATCCTCTTTTGATTCTCTCAGCCAACTATTGATGTTCAAAGTTTTTCCCGGAAGCAACATAATTGATTTTGTTCCCGGATGGGTCAAAATGACAGTATGAATTGGTCGCAACAAGGTGTTGAGAGGAAAACTATGAGGTATTAGTCAATGAAATCTAGTAATATCCTCAAAAAATTATCTAGTTCTAGGAATCGTATTGGCTAAAGGACAAGGAATTCCCATTGTAGTATAATTTTGTTCCATCCCATGTAGATCGATAGGTTGCCCTAGAATTTCCAGAGCATCAACCATTTCCTCATCACTTGATCCTATGGAAAGATGTGCTACATCACTTACTAAATCATCCTATAATTCTTCAACATGTTGTTTAATGACTACCATGGATAATGAGGCCAAACTATCTTGACTATTAACATCTTTTGGTTCATCAACCCAGAATTTGTTATCTTCGGTGGGCTTAGTCGGAGGGTACAAGAATAAACGTTTACTATCTGCACCATGTGAAATGGTCATTTCTCCCTCTTTGCAATCAATTTTAGTTGTGACAGTGTCCAACCATGGTCTTTCGAGAATTATTGGATTGCTATCTTTGGGTGTAAGCGACTGGATGACTTGAAAGTCAACTGGGTATTCCCATCCATCAACTTTGACAATAAATTTTTCAATAATGCCCTTTGGAATGGCTATGGACTGATTTTCTATCTGTAAGACTGTAGTTGTGGGATGTAAGTCAGTAAGACCTAATTTTTCCATCACATCCACAGTCATTACGTTAATGGTTGCTCCTAAATCCACTAATGCATTAGGTATTGCTACCTCATTAATTGTAATAGTTATAAGTGGATTATCGGGATCATCATATTTCAGAGTGACAGTCTTTCCAGACAAAAATTCAGCTAAATAGCCATCAATGTGCACATTATTTATTTTCTTTGGTTTCCTCCCCGGGTTTTTAATACACAGCTATTTGATCAACTGATTCAACTTAGGAATTTCCTTTATTTCTTGCAACAAAGGAACCACTATTTGCAGTTGTTTGATTTCTTGAATTAATGCAGTTTCAGAGGTCAAATACATTTCTAGAGTATCTTTCAGAGTGGTCGATTTCAGACACTCTGAAAATGGTGCTTGAGTTTTCTCTTTTGGAGAGGTATCCTTTCTAAGATCAGTTAGAGACTGACCTTCCTCCTCCTCTTGAGGTAAGTCAGCAACTCTTACTATTGAAGGAGGTGTAGTATTATTTACAAGAATAGTGTGGTTGGGTGGAGTATCCTTCTTGGGAGTTTTAAGAGTAGGCTCATCCATAATTTCTTCAATGGTTCGTGGTTGAATTGTTTGACCCGAACGCAACTAAAAATTTCCACAATGTATAGCATTAAGTCCGATAACATTACCTTACTCAGTAGAGTATACCAGAGTATTATTTCGATTGTTCTTTGGATTGGGAAGTGGTTGCACTGGGAGCTGAGGTTGGTTTATTTGTTCATTCTGAGGAGGATTTTGGGGTGGAGGTAAAATAATTTGTTGTTGGTTCCTATGAGGGCCAGTATAGAATGGATTTTGCCCTTGATTCCATTGAGGAGTAGTATGTTGTGGATACCACTATTGTTGTGTTTAGGTTGGCCACTACTGAGTTCCCCATGATTGAGTTTCCCATTCAGGGGGTCCCTAATAGGGAGTTCCCCAATTAGATTGTTGAGGGGGCAGTATAGGCCAAGATGGAGTCCATTGATTACTAGTCCAGTTATTTTGTGGTTTCCAAGCAGGATTAGAATTTTACATATAAGAAAAATTCCCTCCTTGGTGTTGATTTACCACATTGATTTCTTCCTCAACATGTGAAATCCTTTTCTTGGAATTATTGAGATCAATAAGGAGCTCACACTAGTTTGTAGGATGATTTTGTTCGCAAAGTTGACAAACATTAACCTTGTCTAGGGGGAATTATCGTAATAGATGTTTATTTCTACATCTAGGATAATAGATGGAAAAAGTCTCAGGATTACGTGTCGTAGCTTGTATACCATCTAGTGTAGTGCTCAATTGAACGAGAATGTCTATTTTAAGGTTTGCTATTTCATCCCTGAGCTTGCCTATGTTGTTGGTCCCTCTAAAAAGAGTAGTTTTGTGAATTCCTCCATGGTACGTGAGAAATTCTGACACAACTTACATATTTCTTGAAGGGCCATTTGAGACACGTCTCCTTTTCCCATTAAATCAAGGCTTTTCCTTGCATCCTTGTCAAGTCCTTTACGAAATATGATCTTGAGAATTTCATCCCTAATAGTCTCTTCTCCACATCATTTAGACAAGAAAAGAAACCTGTGTAGGTAAACCTCTAGACTCTCATCCTTATTTTGTCTAAGTTTAAATAACCCCTCTTTTCAATCACTCACCCTACAATAAATCTGGTATTTATGCAGGAAAGTGTTCTCCATGTCATCCCAAGACATAATAGATCTTGCAGATAATCCCATAAACCAACGCATAGCCATATCGTTCAAGGTAGAAGGAAACAACTTCAGTTTTTGGTTATCATTTTTTTTAGTCATAGGTTTGACAAAGGACCTTGAATTCAAAAAGAAACTGGTATGGGTCTTCCAAGGACAAACCACGAAAGGTTGGAAGGAAAGATGGAGAGATTATTTTCATTGTGGTATCATCATCTGTGTCCAAAGTAATAGGATACATGAGTGTATGAGGTGGTGGAGGATCATTGTTATTATAGTTGGCATTATTCTAGTGGGCTTCATCCTTACAATTGCCCATGATGTTCAGAGGAATACGTTCCTGTAGGATAATTTCCTCTATGATGGGTTGTTCTACTGGATGATCTTCAGGAAAATAGTGGAAAGCCTCTAGTGGGTTAGGCTCAAGTAATTCTTCAAGAGAGTGGTCTTCTGATCCTTGGGCCTCCCTATGTATGATTGGTATGTATTTTGGTGGGGTCTTTGGTATAAATCATCTGTGAGGGCCTCTTTTCCTAACCATGCAGAAAAGGAAGCTAGAGGGGGTATTTTGGCTGAAAAAGAGGTATTCGAGGCATCTTGTCATGCCCATAATTTTACGCTAGAAAACCAGACATTTTATTTTTGTTATTACTTGCTTTTAATACCTTAATTAAGGTATGCATATCACTAAGTATTTCAAGGAGAAGGATATATCTATAGTAAAAGCTACACACATTTGAATACTAAGTTGCTGCAATGATAACACCACTTAGCCGTAACACATTACAATGAATACTTATAATTTTCTTCAGTTAATGCTATGACAATTAGTAATAAAAAAATTTCTTATAAACTTCATAACGATAAAACTCCAAAAATACATGATTAAAAAATATTATTACTAGAGTTATATTACTATATTCATGCTTAATCATCCCACTTATGATTATTATATATTAAATTCATTTGGATCACTAATACCCATATTATTATTAACATTGGTGTCACTCCTAAAATGGCTGCTACAAGCGAAGGCTATTATCATTGATGGTAATGCTACTGATAATATTGCTTTTGGTATAGTTATTAATATTAATATTCTTCCCAACAACAATATATTTACTAATGTAACTATAAAATATTAATGTTGTCCCTTACCTCCAATAACCAAATTATCTTTATTTATTTTAATATTTATAATTTTGATATCATTATTAACTCTATAATATTTATGAATCTATCTATTTTGATTTTTTATTATTATTATTTCTCACTAAGATTAATGTTAATCTTATTTGTTAGTATCAACGTTAATGGCACCCTCATGTTGACATTACTCTTGATTATTAATACTATTAATACTCACTAGCACTAACATTGGTATCCTTCCCTCAATATTAACACATGTACATGCAATATAAACATTGGCATTACTCCTTTATCGTTAATGCTAGATCATTTATGAGATATGATTATTGATATTGAGAATTGAATTTATGATGAGAGTAATATTAGATCATTTTAATATTATTACTACTTATATAAAAACCTATAGGTATTAATGGAGATATGTATTAAAAACCGTATCAAAAGTAACTCTCAGGTATTAATACTAAACTGCAAAATGATGTCTTACTCTCCAATCCCTTTTATTTTCGCCAAAATTTGTATTTTAAGGATTTCAAGTTCATTAATCTCCATATGCAAAAATTTAAACATAAGACCGTATAAGTATACATATAGTACATCTATATATGTACTTAACAAATAGCTTCAAAATTATTAACACTACAATAATTTTTCTTTTAATTAATTTATTGTTATCCATATAAATTATTATGTACCTATTAATTTATGATTTACTATTATTTATTTAATCCTTGATTATCCCTATAAATAATTTACTTTAAGAAGTAATTTAAAAATAATTATAAAATAAGAAGATAGTATATACAAATAATTATACTATTTCCTTTGTAAGTTACATAGTATTTTTTTTTTTAGAAAGAGAGTAAAGATATAATCTCCTTCCTAAAGAAATCCTAGTAATGCTAACCATACATAATTTTAATTTAGTTTAATAGAATCCTTATTTTAGAATATGGGAATATATTCCCCTTTACTTAAGGATTATCTTAACATAAAGAATACTATGATATCTTTTTGATTATACTCATGTGTATACGTTCTTTTAGGTGAATACAAGCTAGGGATAGTAACATACAACAATAATAGAAATTTTACTTGTAATACCCCTCCATCTTGCTTTCTGGTTGGACTGTGTGTCTTTGTGTGGGTATGTTGATGTGATGTGCTTTTGGTTATTCTGATGTTATCTTTATTCCATGCTTTGGATTAGCATAGCGGTTATTTGAATTAAAGATGATTATGCTTTGGATTATACTAGCATGTTAGAATTGTCAGTTATTGCAGTGTATTGGTGAAGAGGACGGTATCGCATCACTCGCTTGTGAGTGCCCTACGATCCCGTGATTTCCTCTTCACGGTGTGTATTTTATGCTGGATATATTATATGTTGTGGTTACTTGATTGCAGGTTGATAGGTACAAGACATAGGACATCGACTCCACCTGGTTCCACAGGTGTGAGTGTGTTCAATACCCAACGGTATTCGATTGGGAGATAGTAGCTAGGTTTCCATGTCAGGTCGTCACCCTAGTCCTTGTATGTCATCAGTTGCTTGTCAGGTTGTGTTGCTTTGGTTTTTGTGCCTGCTCTTCGTATTTAATTGCAAGTTAGAAAAAGGAATTAAACGGGTTTAAGCATTTAAGTTGTTGATTGAATTAATTGGTTATTATGTGGAAAATGTTATTTAAAGTTATTAAGTTAATTTAATTTAATTAATAAAATAATTTAATCTTGGATTAAATTTATTTTATTGAATTAATTAAATTAATTAATTTGAGTTAAGCAAATTCATTTTGGAAATTATTGCATATTTGTTGAAACTGAAAATTGAATTGAAAGTCAAATTGTGAAATTTGAAATTGAAGAAAATTGAAAAAAATGAATTTTAAAAGTCAATTTGAAAGTTTGAATTCAAAAAATGGAAAATTAGGATATTTTGCATTTCTATTTTCTGAAATTAATTGCAGTGGTTGAATGAGATATTTTGGGGATATTTTTGGAATTGGATTATTATGGAATTTCTTGTCTCAATTTGAGGATCTTGGAGTTTTGGAAAAAAAGTTGGAATTTGTGTGAGGAAAAATATTTCATTTTTGTGGGTTTTGGATTGGAGTGGTGAAATTTGTTGAACTGAAGAGGGAATCAAGGAAGAGGCTGAGCATCGTCTGGATCTCCTCTCAAACTCAGGGAATCAGGTTCATGTTTTAGAAAATGGTTGTTTTGAGATATTTTAAATGGTATATGTTTTGTAGTTGTTTATTATGTTGGAAAATTCAAGAAAAACTTTGTGTTCTTGGCTGCAAATAATTGTTTTGGAAATTATTTGCCCAATTTGTGTTGTAAATCTTAAAATGGAGTGATTTAACTGTATTCATATATGTATATATATGTATTTTATACATATATATTATTTATATTTATTTAAATTTTGTGTTTGAAGGGGTTATGTTATTTAAAATTAAAAAAAAAAACCCCAGTTTAAAAGTTTAAATTTTCGGATTTTTGTAAAAAAAAATGTAGGCCTATATAAAAAAAATAAAAATAAAAATAATCTTTTTTTGTGTGGGGGGCTGGGGGCTCAACCCCCACCGCACTTCCCATGGAGGCGAGTGGAGGGAGCCACGCCCAGCATGGCCCTCCCCACTCCCTTAACCTCGTGGCCGGCGCAGTCGCCATCGCTGTTGGTGGTCGGTTGTGCAAGGCACAACCGCACCACCCGCAAGGGTGGACGACTGTGCTTTGCATAGTCGCCACCACCGGCATAGGCGCTGTCACCGCCCGACCCGGTCGCCACCTCCGCTCGGCCCTAATGCAAACACCGCCCCACCAAAACCACAGGCGCCCACAATGAATGTAAACCGCGGCTGGCCAAAAAGAATAAACCACAGCCCAAGGAAAAGCCAGCCGCCCATGAGGTTAGGGCATGCACGCAAACCGAGGCGTGACTAGCCTCTAATTAAAATAAGTTTTAAATGAAATAGAATTTCATATATAGATATTATAATATATTTTATTATATTAGTTTATTAATATATATTATAGTCAATATAGTATATATTGATAATTAATATAATAGGATATAATATTATAATATTATATATATATTGGAATGGATTTTTAAAATGGGTTATATTTTATTTCTGTAATTATATCAAAATGGTGTTTTCTTTAATGGCATGATTAAGTTTAATTGAAGGAGTTAAAATTTGGATTTAGAGAATGCATAATTTAGATTTAATTGTGAAATTTAAATTGAGATGCCAAAAGGCCAATTATTGATTTAATTTAAATATGATTGTGAAATTGAAACATTAGGTTTTAGTCAATTATTGTTTAATTTTGAACAATAGGTTGAAAAGGACAAATGTTGGGATTGTGATTAATGAATTAAATAACGAAATTAATTTGATTTATTTTATAATGATTTAATTTGCAAGGGCAATCAATTATTTATTTAATGAGATGTATTGTATTATAGTTGGAAATGGGATTAAGTGCCTGTTATTTAATGAGTCTTCCAGATGTGTTTTTTAGTTTTGTGGTTGTCGTTGTGATGTCAACTTGTTGTGATTTCTTTGGTTAGTGCATGGAGTTGTGCTTATGTTAGTACCCGGTTTCCACAAACGGGGATGTTTATACCTCCTTGGTTTAGGAGTGGATTATGGGATCCGTGTCTCCTTGTAAGGAGTGTTTTTGTATTGTGTGTCTCCTTGTCAGGAGCGGTCGGGAGCGGCCTTGTTATTGATGTTTCCTCCAGTATTTGGAGTGGTTTTATCTTTGTCGCCTCTTGATAAAGGAGTAGATGTGTTATCTTGTTTGTTACACCTTGGTACCATTGTGTTTGGTTGGTGTGTGTGTGTTGTCAAGTAGAAGAGTGGCTTCCATAGGGGCTAGAGCCCAGAAGAGGTATGATTGGGTAACCTTCGGAAGTGGTTTAATCAAGTGATAATTAAATGAAACACTTAGATGCTTAGGACTAACTTTTCATTAATCAAGTTAAGTGTGCCTCACTCATAGGTGCAAGGGCTTGTTTAGACTTGGGATGAGTGAGAAGGCCATGGGATGGCAAGGTCATCTATCTTATCTATATGAAAGGTATTTGGCTCTGTATTGGTAAGTGTGAGGGTCGAGGGTCGGTTTGGGTTACCTTCCTTACGATCTGCTAGGTAACTCGTGATGAGCTATGCGATGACACTCTGTCTAGGACAACAGTTGGCTTTATGTTTTCACTTTAGTAGTATGAGGTCCGATGATCGGTTTGGGTCACCTTCCTTACGATCCGCTGGGTAACTCATGACGTGTTGTGTGATGGCACTTTGTGTGACCATGGTTGGTTCTTCTTTATCGTGGGTATGGTTTTTGTAACATACCTAATGTGACCATATTTGGTGTTCGATTATTATGTGTATGGTTCTCATAACATACTTGTTCTGCTTTATTTTTGGAAGCATTGTGAGCTTGTAGAGTTGTACTCATGTTGTACTCATGATGTACTTATGTTATACTTGTGTTGTACTTGCATGTTATCTAAGATGTACATGTGTTGATCTTATGTTGTACTTATGTTGTAATTATGTACCTTGGGATGAACTTGTGAGGTTCATGCATTTGGTTGTTTCAGTTGGTTTAGTTTATGTTAGCCTGTGTCTAGAGGTAGATGGTCTTGACTAGGATTCTTGGTTACTATCTCCTAGCACAGGGGGTGGGCCTTTGGGTTCCACTTGGTTGGGTGGCATGCACCTAAATCCGTTGGGTTCTTTCTCCATGTTCTTGTGGATGAGACTGCCAGTTGGAGAGCTCATGGCTTCAGTATCGGTCATGCTTTATTTCATTTCAGTTGATCTTGTATTATTTTACCCCTCAGTTGATATTGAGGTGGAATTTGTAATTGTAATCTCATTATGTTATTGATCTTTCCCCATTCAAGGAATGAGTGTTGTAATCTTATTGTTTAATTGTGATTAATGAAATGGAAAGTTATCTCTATGCTTTGTTGTAAATCATTTCATTGGAACGCATGTGCTTAATTTATTGGTTAATTAATTGGCATGGTTTAAATCATGTTTTTTGTTTGGGTTCTATATAGCCTTTGTCTCATAACCTTAGAGGTTGTTGGCATTAGTTAGCAAACGTGCTTATTAATTATACTTTAAAAAAAATATATATATTTCGTTTAAGTAGTTTTATGCAACTTCCTCTAGGGTTACGTGGTAGGGCATTACATTACTTGCCTATTTTAATGCCTCCTATTTATATGCTTTAATCCACCATTCACATAATTCACCGCACTCACACCTAATTCATTGCTTGACTAAAAATAAAGCTAACAATTAGTTAACCAACACGAGAGAGCTCTACAAATTTTAAGTACAAAACTCACTCACTCACACTACTAATTTATTTCTAACATCTAACCTTTCTTATTCTTGCATTGTCAAGTCTCTAGTCCTTAGCAATGTATAGGAAAAGAAAAATGAATAACTTTCCATAGATAGTACTTTAATTACTAATGCATTTAACAAGGTCCTTCCAAATAGGTCCAAAATTTAACCAACTAGCAAGGGACTCATTTAACCCCACATTAGCTAACCTTCAATTCTCATATTCATGTAATTTTATATACAAAAAGGTAAATTTTCTTGGGTTTTCAAGTGATTGGTAAAGGAATTCATTTCATAAGCTAGGTCACAATCTTAAGTTGCATAAGATTATCTCTAATTGAAGGAAGGGTTGATCACCCCATAGGTGGCATTCTCAATTTGCTTTCTATTAACCCTCAATTAGGACTAGGGGTGTTATAGTTACATATATTTCTTTATTTCTTTATTTTTATTTTTAAGTTTCCTAGGATGGTGCACTTGTCAATCATATTGATTAGTCATAAGTGACACTTAGCAGTTTCCTACCCTCATCAATCATGCTTTAAAAACATGGTAGACATAATTATTGGCTAGATAAACATACCTTTCAAGGTTACAAGGGATTATAAAATATTTCTAAGTATGACATTCTTATTTAGTGCATAATTAATTGCATTACTTCCTATTTGATCATAAGGTTTACTAGGGACTGAAAAAAATAAAAAAATAAATTCAATCAATCTTCTGCAACAATTTTGTTATGGCTAAAATTATTAAATGAAATGATAAACCTTCCCAAGGTTCAACTATGTAATCAGCCCTAATTTTATTTAATTCACCAAGATCACACTATGCCATCCATAATAATCAATAAAATTTATGTAATTGTGATTAATGTCCTTCCAAGACTATGGGTGTGCAAGGTGACAAAAATTTAGGTTTCCATAAACAGGGCTATTGAGGTGCTTGCACCTTCCCACTAGCTTATTAAACTCCTTATAGTCGTGTTTTAACATCACCTACCTTTTAAGGTTTAGAATAAAAAAATGACAAATAGTTATAAATTTGACTTGATAATCCTCATTAATTCACACTATTTGCAACAACATGATGATCCTATTGGTTTGGTCTTACCAAGATTTGTTCCTTATGGCTAATTATCATTAGCTAAGTATCCCATAAGGTCAAATCTTGATTCACATATTTTTACAAAACAAGTTAGGTGGTTTATTGAAATTAGATTTCAATGCTCAACATAAGGTTAACCTACAAAATTTATTAATTAGGTTCCAGATTAAGAGCTAATTGATTTACATGCTTCCAACATTCACAATGTACAAAACTTATAGACCCATATTAAACCCAAAGTACCCAGTGTTTCAACCTGGGCTCTAATACCAAATGTAATGCCCTAAATTTAACACTCGAAAGACAGTTAAGGACAAAACCCAACTATCAAATTTCATTCCCTAATGCTTGCAAAACTCTCAAAGTTTGCTACCAACACAACCACTAAAAGAAGGCAAACAACTTTTGGCCAAACATAAACTATAATTCTTTTAGTTAGGTAACTAAATTACTTAGACCATCATGGTCAATTTGAGAGGAGATGTGGAATCCACATCTCTGAGGTACACTTAAATAGTTCAACCAACCCAAAGTTAATCTGAACATTCTATAGGTCACATGCCAACAATAACATATATATATATATATATATATATATATATATATATATATATACAATATAAACTCAAGAATAATAAGAGAACAAATCCTAGGGACCAGACCTAGTCCTCGGGGGCTCATCCCAGACGGCCTTGCCTACATATATATTTCATAGAGGCATTGTAGTTCGACAACTAGACTTCAACCATCTCACCCATGGTTGGATAGCTAAGGGATAAAATCCTTTAGGTTAAAAGATGGCTTAGCATCAACAGTGACATAGGCTAAACTTGATACTCTCCTCAAATTCATCCTATACCTCTATACCATTGAGTGTAAACTATAAGAAATGGTACGCAACCCTTTCTAGGGCCCAATACCCCAAACAGTTCCACAATCAGCTGCCACCCACTTAGGTGAAGCCAGAGATCTAAGACCTAGGTAAGGATATACAAGGCAACACACTCCAAAGATATTTTCTTTGAGTTTGCAAAGAAATGAAAGTTCCAAATTTACCTATATCCTAGGTTCAAATGGCCTCTATATATCTCAATCTCAAACATGGAACACTAGCAGTAATCCACACCATTTTGCATTAATGATAACACATGCTTTTGGTTTGATGTTCTTCAAGACTTAAGGTATCTCTCCCTATACTTTAATTTTAAAAATTAGGGTAACATAACCCATGGAATTCAAACCTATCACTTTTTAAGTTGAGTGACTCGCTTGCACCATCCCCTTATTGTCAAATCATGATTATTACATGCATTCATATTTAATGTATTTGGTAAGAGTTTTTTTTTTTTTTTTTTAAAAGGGTTTCTGATTACCCTCTAGTTAATAATGGAATCATTAATACAAGTTTCCTTGTCACTGTATTCTAACATATTTAATTTGGAAGGACTAGTTAGTAACAAGGGTTTGTTCAAATGTCATGCATCTTGTCTCACACCCTCAGTGATTGTAACATGAAGGATAAAATTATACATATGTCCATTCATTAATACAAATAAAATTCTAATAGATATGACTCATTGTCTATGTATATAAAATCAATAGCCATGCAATTCTTAAACAAAATAATGCTGAAAACTTGACAACTCAATGATATAAAATCCTATATTACTAGCTAGATTATTAATGTATGAATTTTATTTTTTTAAGATCATTCAAGTGTTGATAACAATATAATAGTGATATAGTGAATATTTTTTTTAGCAAAGCTTGAAAGGGATAATCAACAATAATATTTCTTGTCTTATTGATAATAATATAATCATTAATGATAAGCTTTGGTAACAATTTAAAAAAAAAAAAGGTTTTATTGAAATGTTATCTAAAGAACATTGGTCCTAGTTCATCAATGAAATTTCTTTAATACCAAGAGCCTTTGCTACATGTTTCATCGTGATAATAACATGATAACTTAACACTATACATCTAGGGTAATTTAAAAATGCCAACAAGATTATATCGTATTGCACTAGTCATGGGTTAAAATGATAATCATGTATTACCAATGTCTTTTTGGTAACAACTAATTGATCAAAATTATGATCATGATATTCTAGTTTCCATCCAACTCTTTTGATTTAATTTAATATTATAGATTTTTGATGTCAAAACTATAAATAAATTGTATCGGACTTAATTCTAATTAACATAGAATTAAATTTATAAATTTATATTTGCATATGTATATAGAAACAGAAATTACATGAGAATACAACATATGGCTGCTAGTAAACAATAAGAAAGCAGCAATAAAGCCCCACTTTAAATAAAAGAAAGCACAACAACAAACAATTTTAAGAACAATTTTAAATCTAGAAGATTAACATTATTATTATTTCAACCACTATTGATATTAATATTTTTCAAACATTAAAATAGATATTAACGTTATTTATATTATTGATTGCTATTATCCTACTTCATCTACTTCTTACAAACTTGACTTTTACAATAATGTTAATACCAATTTTGAACTAGTTGTCTGCCCCTCAACTCGAGTAGTTAATATGGGTTAAGAAGAAATGAGTGGAGTTGGTGACCATGGGCTAGTGATTTTAATGGATAAGATAATTTATTGAACTCTATTTTATTTTATAAATATATGTTCATGATATATAAAATATGGTTCCGGATGAGTGTAAAACTATCTCAGTTTTGTGTGTAACAATTTTAAATAGATTTCCTAGCTACACATATACAAATAAATAGAAGAACAAAACAACTTTAACATGCTGTATAAAAAAACATATATATATATACATTAACTTGGTATTTGAATACCCTAGCCTGTAAGTACTTATTTCAATGTAGAAGTTGCATATACACAGAGTAGCAACTTAGATGAAAATAAATAAAACAATATGCTCTTAACTTGCAGCCCTTGCACTAATAGAGGTAAAGAAATGTGGTCTCAAGAAATGTAAGGAAAATAGGATATGCACAAAATGAATTTTTTAATTAGGCTTTTCAAAAAAAACTTTTAGGCAAATGCAGCCCACAGGTATAAAGCCAAAATTTGTGACGTTTTCTGCTATAAACATTCCTTAAAGTTATTAGATTTAAGACACTGAAAATACATCTGCCATCGAGTGAGTAGTGGATTTGGTTTGATATTTCAACCAACACTTAAAAGTTTGAAAAAAATGTAAAGTTGATAGAGCCAAATGTAATCATTTATTATTTTCAATCTTATAAAATTTAAGACAATGAAAATGATAAGAGGTAATCACATACGTGTGAATGAGCTGCTTGCTTACTTCCAGTTGTATGAAATTAGTAAGAAACTGGCGCACAATGGCACCGTATGTAGGGGTGAACAACTCTGCTTTCACTTGCCCAACACTGGTAAAAAGGAAAAGAAAACACGTCACCTACCCTTGGAACGAGCCAAGCCATGGTAATATCTTGATGCTTTGTCTACTTCCTATCACAACTTTCTTCCATCACTTCTATATTCCTCTCCTTTCTCTCTCTCCCTCAACTTCACCCTCGATGCCATGAAATATACTTCAGGTGCATTGTTACATAGTTCTTGGTTCTTGGAAACACTACCTCAGTTTACAAATATGCCCATCAAGTTGCCTGCAACTACCTCCCATAAAGAAGTTACTTCTCGTAATTGCACACCAAGGAAAATAAAATACTCCCAAGCCAACAACTCTGAGAGATTTAAATCATCAAAAACCATATCCCCATCCACGCATTTGGCCTTCAATCCCTTCATGTAACAACTGTACTAGAGAAAAAATACATGAATCTCAAGATTTTGCATATTTATTCCATTATCTTGTCAGCGATGTTGATAAGATTAAAAATAAATCCGTAGAACTTTAGATGATTTCCCATCTTAATCCTCTCATTAATTGGTGCCATAGGTGGAAGACCAACTATCTCCTTTCTCTGACTTACTCCACTTCTTCATTAATGCCACCCTTTGAAAGGTCACCTATGCTACTCGCTGGTGAAAGATTAAAGTGAAGCTGATTATTATTTTAGCCAAGGGCCATGTACAGCTTCCCATGCACTGCATCTACCCATAACTCATCAATGCCTATCCCATCGCTTCATGATAAATGGGACAACTAGCCCAGATTTTGAATCTAAACCATTATTTATTGTTTTACTATGTTTCTAGCCCTTAGATTTCATTTCTTGGAGATATAAAGATCTCAAATTGATGAAAGTATCTACCACTATTATTTTATTATTTTCAAATGGTATTCCTTAAATTCTTTAACATATTCTTCTTTATAATAGAATTTCACAAGTCTAGATGGAGGGGTTTATCAGCTAAAAAGATAGATATGTGTGAGTAGGTAACAATAATCATGAATATAATATTACCTATCTGTGATATTTAATCCTCATGCAATAACCTTTATTTCAAGTTTAATGTGAGTAACTTCCTAGTTTATCAAGAAGCAGTGTTTTTACAATAATATCATCCTTATTATATTCTATTAATCTATTTAATCATTTTATATAATGATCTCACTCATCAATACTGAATGAAATAAAGTTAGCAGCAATACCAAATACATATAAAATAATAATCTCATATGACAATTCAAACTATGATGAACTTATAAATATTATATAACAATATAATAGTATCGAACACAATTAATTCATTATGGTAACTATCCAAATGACATAGCCAGAGAAACATTGCTTACTTATACTCCACATCACCAAATGACTGAATATTAACATCGTTGTTATGCTCATTAGGACCACCACTTATTTTTGAAGTTAATGTTAAGATAATTATTAATACCATGGCTAATATTAATCATATTAATACTAACATTAAACCTAATATCAATAAGAAGGCCATTATTTTATTAATATTCTTATTAGTATTAACACTAATCCTAATACGTTATTATTATTTTTATTTTATTTTTAGAGAGCGAGATAAATGATTTTCTTAAGGTTTATTAATGCGACTAACAATATCATAAAGATGACAGCATAGTCACTTTATTTATACCTTGCATCTATCTAATAATTTGGTTAATGGATTGCACATAATAAAATAGAGTAGAATGAATCACACGTAAGGTGGGGCCTTACAGTTTCATTTCTAAACAACACTTTGAAGTTGTATTTATTTTGTTTTCTACCTCAAACATGGCATAATAGCAACACAGATCTTAGAGGTTTACAAAAAACTTAAATCATAGATAATTTATTTGTGTTTTATTTTAATTATTGCTTTGAACTCTCCAAAGGAACTGACACATGAATCTATTGTAAATTTGTAGGTCACTATTCTTTCATAAAAATTACTGCCCAAGAGAATGAAATGCAATCTATCTCTATCATGTATTTATTCCAAGTGAAACCCTATATGGCTACTTGGCACATTTTTCACATTAGATCATACATCCCTCTATCTATTAATCTTCTTAGTATAAGCTTGCGCATTACTGTGATCATGATAATAGCAGATTTGAAAACAAGATGTAATCCTTATAAAAGTAAAATTAATTTTAGGAAGGTGGTTGCAGTAATTCCCACAAGGCATAGGAAACCAGATTGATGTATGTAGCCCAAATTCATACAAATGCTAACTAAATAATCACCATTATATGCCACTATTTAGTAGCACAAAATTCTCATTAAAACTAATGTTCTATACATGGAAAGAAATCATTCAATAGGGGTATTTTCCTCATAACTTACAACACCCTAGAACACTATTTTTTTTATACACCAGAAATAAATAAATCTGGAAACAAATTTCATTACAAGTGATCCCAATAGAAATTAAGTAAATAACCACCTCAAACTTAGATTGTAAATTTTCTAACATGGTATTACACTAATGAGAAAATATTTCTCTCCTCCCTACTATAATGGCATCATGAAGCCTCAAGGGCTCTAGCCATACCCCCAAGAAATAAATTATTTTCAGCCCCAAGATGGTACATGGGTCTTTACAAATTTTACAAAAGGGATAAGAATAACATAACATCAAATTAAGATACATTTAGGTTCCCCACTTACCATACTCAATAATGATCCATACAAACATTTCACCTTCTAACAAAAATAAACAAGGGAGAATAAGAGTAAGGAAACTTATCTTTTTGTTTATATGAGGGGATTGAGCTCTTCCATCATCCTTTCCTCTCCAAGAAAATCTATCTTGAGCACCATATCCCAAGAGGGATACTCCTCTCCTCCTCTCCTCTTCTCTCCAATCTACACCAGAGTTCTCCATAAGGAGAGTGGGTAACACTTTGCTCATTCTTCTTCTTCAAAATATATAGAAGTTTCAACTTGCAACTCTTGGATGGGGATGCGTGGAGTGTACTTTCCTTCATAAATGGGGGTTTTTTCTTATCAAATAAAATACATGCATTTGGACAACCCCTCCATCTTTCCACCCCATCCTCTCCTCAAAATTCGTCACTCATCATTATGAGGACTTTTCAAGGGTCAAATAATGTCCTTGGAGCACTATTGTATGCCTACTTGACCCCCACCACTATGGTATAGACCCTAGGGGGTTTATTTTTATATCCCAACCAAGGAAATTGACCATCAACCCTCTTTAAAGACCCACCTAAAGATCCATCCGAGTTTCACACTTGGATAAGGGTTCCTAAACCCTAACCCCCGCTTACACCTCACATGACACAATTAAACAGCCTCACAAAACAAATAAATAAATTAGCCCTTTAATATCCACCCTCACACCCTAGTTTACCAACACATTAAATCTGTTTCCTTCTAAGCCCAAAAAGAAATCAAATACATAACCACAAGGGGATGTCTTTTCATTTTCTTTCATTCGTTTTCCTTTCTCATACTGGTACCCTCACTTTCCTGCACATTACCAATTAAATTATTAGCAACAATCATACATCACATTTGTTTGCTAGTTAAATATCCCAAGATTTTACCTTACAACAATTCCATTTAACATTTCAATTTTATTCCCTAATTTACATAAATGCTTAACACACTCATGGAAATGACAATGAAACAAATTGTGAAAATGAAATACAAGAATATTGCCACATAACCACATTATTTATTTCCCAAATCACATCTCACCATATATTCAAGGAAACATATAACAAAGTAGGGTTTTATCAATCACACATGAAATGGGGTCTTACACACTCCTATTAACATTCAAGAAAGAAACTTATCCCCAAAAACGATGTGAAAAAGTGATAGGTTGTCGTTAGGTCCCATTACTTTAGAAGATAAAAGTTTAATATTTTGACCAGGAAGTGTCCAAGTAAATTTGCAATAGAAGAAGACTTGACTATCTCCCTTAGATTTTCTAACGTTTTAGAGCAGCTAACATTAATTCCTAACCTAAGGCCATCTAACTATCTAACAGAAGTAGAAAAACTTGTAAACAAACTATGAAACATCTAATTAATAACAACAAATAACAATTTTTAATAGCTATCACACTATGGAAATGATATACAACGAGTGCTCCAAACTTCAGACTCTACAACAACATTGTTAATGACTTCTACAAGATTACTAGGTGCAAATGACTATACTCATAATTATTGTTCATGCAATAAAAACAATAGAAAGGAAAGTACTCATCTATTTAATTTACTCTCCCTCGAGTGGCCAACTCATGGGTTACTATGTTCATCCTCAGGTCACATATACAATTGATTCAAAAATTATTCCATGAAAAGTAATTTCCATCCATACTCAACAACTCAGGAATTGATGTGTTATAATCTCTTTATTCATATATATTCAGAAAACATGTCAACAGCATAACAATACTATTCTACATTATCTTTCACTTCTGGATATTACATATTTATAGAAAAATTCTAACTAAGTCCTATATTTCATATGGCTTAGATTACCATTGAATTTTTTTATAATAGATTACAAACAAACTTTATGTATTTAAATGCCTATTACATAGATATTAAAGAGGCTCGAGTCGAGCCATGAGGTCTTTAACTTTTTTTAAACATAACAAAAATAAAAACTAACAACAACTATGATTTTGGTCCATTATCCTAAAGTTATGGAGCATGTTTCTAGCACATATCTTTAATCTATTTTGGATCACGTGTTGGTTGAATGCTTTTAACTACAACTTGATGACCGATTATTATCCTACAAAATACTTTAAAAAACCCATTAAATCTGTATTGGCAAGATACTTCAAAAAATCACAAGAAAAGTTAATACATCTTTCAATATGATCCAAAATAATTCACATACTGGCACACATCAAACTAAGTTAGACTCAAAGGAAACATGTAGATAGAACATGAAGCACATAACCATTCAACCCAAAAACATACTTCTAAATAAATTTTCTTAACAAGGTTCTAACCAAGATAGGTCAAGACTCAAATCTATCATAACACATCTTCAATTTTTAGCATAGACCCCCAAGCAGACGACACAAGTAAAGGAACAATCCCTATTGAGAATATATCCACAAATAACCCAAAAATCCAACTCAAGACATAATGTAGCACCAAAGAGGCTAATCAACAACATGTTGATCACATGGGGATGTTCCATAAACATCCAACAACACTTCCAAAAACTTATTTCATATAGTCATGCCACTAGCAACCACCACAAACCAAACATGAACAAAATACTTTATCCTAAAAATATAGAATGCTCAACCATGAGATATAACATTAAAAAATTGACATACAAACCACTTCAAAACATTAAATTGGAACCGAGACACTAAAAATTTGAGAAAACATTCACCAAGATGGAAGAGAAAAGACATCAATGCGGATAAATCTTGAGCATTTATCGGACTAGTCTAGACAACCAAAAACACTACCAACCTTCTATAGTTCAAAAAAACCTCCTCAACAACACTGGTGACCTATAAAATATAACTTTGAAACATCCATAGGACACTAGTTATTTGAACCCCAAACTGAAGACCAAATCTTCAACAGTGGATAAATGCAAAGCATTCTCCCAAATAGACTTTAATGCAACTTCCCATAACATAACCACTTAAGAAACTTGCAGGGGCTAGAAATTTCTTTCAAAAACACATACTTCATTAGGAACATTAGGAGAGAGAATAAGACATACTGTAGACCTTGAATAACATCTCTCTAGTGTCAATAATACTTCTAATGCTTTTAATCCTCATCTCAAAATATCATTATGAAGCCAATTTTGATGACAAAAATAACACACAATACTTCTTAGATAAAACATGGCATCCAACCATGAACTTCAACAAACATTAGATAAGGCATGAAATCCAATCACGAACTTCAACAAACAACAAACAAAGCATGACATCCAATCATGAACTTCAACAAAAATTAGATAAGGTATGCCATCCAATGAAATTTATTAATTCATGACATCTAATCTTGAACTTCAGCAAGCATCTCCATACATCAAAGTTAACTCAACTTGAATATTATCAACAATGACAAAAAATGGTAAGCAATAAATATTGCAACAATCTCTCACCAAGTACTTGACATTAGAGACATCATATGCCAACAATTTTCCTTACTTCTCAAGTTCTGAAAACAATGTCAGCCATAAAAAATTCATTAAGTGTTGTCATCAGCTACTGACAACAAAATCATTAACCACTGCCAAACATATAACAATCTTCATCAAGTTTTGATATCAAAGACAACCAAAAATTAGTGTTGACATCAACTACCAATAATATTACACAAAGCTCCTCAAGTGTTGACATCAATGACAACAATTTCCAACAATACAACTGTCCATCGAACATCATTGAACGGTGAAATATTTTTACACATTAATTTTAATTTTCTTAGTATACTAATGTTATATTAGCTTATTAACAATAATATTTTTGTTGAGTATACTATGATTTTTATTCGCATACATGTTTCTTGACAATTAAGACTAATATTAAATATATATATCAAAGAAGTAAACAAATGAATCATAAAAAAATTATAGATGTATTTTAGTCTTAATTCTTGCAGATAAGTTAGAAATCAATTACAATAATAACTTAGCAAGTAGAGTATCATGGTTAAACATTAGTAAATCCGTAGGAAATTCATCAATCTAAGTATTTCCTTATCCTAGGGATGCTCAACCATGGGAGAACATGAAAGATAGTGACTCAATGGGGTGTCCTTAGTCTCTCTAGGCCCAAAAATAGTACCCTTTGGACTAAAAAGCATTGCCACTTTGACCTCATGTGTCCCATGCCATTCATATGAGGTAGCCTACTTATTGAGGATTCTAATTTTTTCACTATCCCCTCACCTTGCCATCTTTCCACATTTCTTCATGATTGGTCTACTTATATTGTTATACCATGATAGGGGAGTGAGGTTTCAAAGGGTGTCCTGGTAGCCCAACACTCCTAGGCCCAAATGCAATACCCTTTGGACTAAAAGGAAGTACCCCTTTGGCCCATGTGGTCTCATCCTATCCCCTCCCAGATGGCGTACCTAGAAGAGGGCCCCATCACCATACCTCTTTTGTAACTCTCCTTCCTCCCATCATAATAGAGATATGTGCATAATAAATAATCGATTTCATATTTACAAACAATCATATCAATAGTACATAGAAAATCATGAAGGTAATATCATAAGTTACAAATAATAATATGCATAAACCCCTTATTATATTTAATCAATAAATTAAACTCCCATATAGTTCCTACCACAAAAAATATTAACTTGCAAATCTATAATCACAAGATAGCTTATGCAAAAAAAAAAATACTATTACTTACTAGTTGATCTTTTTTTTCTTTCTCTTTTTTAATTCTTGAATTGGTCTCCTTCTTTCCCTATCCAATTCGATGTGTTCTTCACACTCATAAGATATCATTAGTATAGATCAAACGGATAAGAATCTATTATACATACCTATTTAAAGCATCATTGTTACTAAGGCTCAGTAATTGCTGCAAGCATCATTATTGCATAATGGTATATAATATCTATATATATTCTTTACAAATATCTGAATATATAATCATTCCTAAGTGATTTATGAAAATTACCTTTGCTTGAATATATATATTTATATGTATATATATATGTATTTTATATATACATATGCATATATATATTGATTATTATATTTGGACTTGCTTCCCAATATATTTTTGATATTAATAGTTTAATTCAATAGACTTTTTACAATTAGTAATCCTTATTTGTTTTCAATGTGCTCTCCAATTATATTACCTTCCTTCATTTCTTCTTTTCCACTTTTCTAGATTTTTGACTCTAGAACTAATCACAGCCCTTTTTTCTAATATCCCCTTATTATTATTTGAGTTCCCATGTTGCACCCCTCATGGTGTTGTGAACAATCACACCCTTTAATTATTACATCTTTTTCCAAAGGACGCATCCCTCTATAAACCAATTGCTGACCTGTGTTGACTTCCTTTACCACTGCTTAATACTTAATACAAGTATCATTAATTGAAGGAAAATAAGTATTTTATGTTAGTGTCACCTTATGGGATATATTCAATACACCATAGTTTTATTTTTCCTTGGTCAACGATTTGCTACCTTGTATCATATTACTCTATTTCATGTTAAATTTAATATTATATATATTCATGAGTTTGATATATTTTATTATTAAATTGTCAGTACTTGTATTTATATTTTAATATGTATTTTATTCATTTATTTTATTTATTAATTTATTCATATTTCAAATTTTGGTGGAATGACAAAAAATAGAGCATGGGTTTGTTTTGAAGCCATTCCCTACCCATAATTATTTGTATAGTGGTGCAGGAGCACCTAGACATATGACTAGGAAATAGGCAATTTTTGGCAATTTTTTTGTTTTTCTTCAATTAAGGTCATGTGGACCATTGCTCTAGAAGTTAGATTTGGAATAAGGTCAGTTAGGAGTTATTTTTAGTGGACAAGAGCTATCTGTAGTTCTTAATGTGTTGAGGTTTAACACTAAATGTTAGTGGTTAGTGTTTTGTGTTTTTTTGCCAATGAAGGTTTGTAATGCCTTAACCGGCCAAAGAATAGTTAAGGCTCGGGCCTAACTGATTGTGAAGGAATATTTTTGTAGTGTGTCTTGACCATTGTCAAAGGTTGGAAGGTGTGGAGCATTTTTGTAAGTTTGAAAATTCAAAAATGAGATGATAGTGAGAAAGTGGTTACAAGTTCTGTGTTTTCTTGAATAATTGGTTGATCAGGAACGATCATATCTGTCCTGTGCTTTAGCCATTGTTTATGTATTTATTTTATCATTAGTGTTTTAGTTTGTAGAGTGAAATTGTAAATTGCAGGTGTCTTTATAGATAAGTGTTTTGTTTTCTTTGCAAATTCTGTGTTGACTGGTAAAGTTAGTCAGTATGGAGTTCTAGACTCTTGTCCCACCGTACCCAGTGTATGGTTGCTTGGGAAATGGAGCTAGGCTCCCCGTACATAGCTAGGATAGGTGTAGGAGTGTGTAGCAGTGCAGGAAAGATGGTTAAGGACTGCTCCTAGGTAGGCTTGACAGTGCCCGGCTAGGACAGTCAAGTTTACCAGTGCTAAAAAGCACTTTACTTGCAGGGTGAACTTCTCCAGGGTAAACCCCATGGTAGAAGTGTGCAGAAAGACCCCACAGAGGTCAGGACACAAGGAGGAGGCTCAGACAATCGGGAGACCAAAGATATGCTCTGATAGACCTACCAGGTGGCCAGTGAATGAAGAAAGAAACCTAGTTTTAGCAAAAATAGGAGAATGGTCCTGTGTATGGCCAGTCAAGGAGATAGGGTTTTGAATTCTTGTAGAGGATGTAACAGGGGTTGAGAATCCAAGAAAAAGCATTAGGATTCTTTGGGAAAGTTGTGTGCAACAACTAGTTTTACCCGGGCTAGGAGGCCTAAAAAGGCTCAAGGCTAGTAGCCTTTTCCAAACCCTAACCAAGGGTTTCTTGGAAGCGATGGAGAAAGGAAGGTGAAAGGAGATCTGAGAGGCATGATAGGATGCCAAGAATTATGAAAACATGAATTGATAATGCTGCAAAGACTTAGATAATTATGGTGAGAAATTGACCTTTAGGAAGGATTAAGGGTCAGTGAGGACTACAGTCAAGTAGCAAGAAGTGAGTGGTTTAGTTTGACAAAGGTTGGAAGAGGGGATGGCCTAGAACCAGGGGTGTCTGTAGAAGTGTCAGAGCCTAGAGGTTGGGTGGTGAAAGGAGCCACAACAGGGATTTGCTGAGGTGAGACCTGGAGCATGGGAGTGTGAGTCTTCCATCCAAACCCTATTTACACTAGATTAGTATCAGAGCAGTGAAAGATTTGGGAAAGAAATCTTGCATGTTAGACATTGAGTCAAGTGATTTTTCCAACATGGTGACAAATGTAGAGCTAGCTAAGAAGGTTGAAGAGCAAGAAGAAGACAATAGTCAGTTGAGGGAAAGATTAGCTCAACTGGAGGCAGTAGTGAGGAGTGCATAGATTGAGGGAAGAATTCCAAAAGAAGAAGAGGTTGCAGAGGAAGACAAGACCCCTGAACCTGACCCTGTTTTGAAGGAGGAGCCTTTCTTGAAGGCATTGAAAGCCTTGAGTGGAAAAGCACTTTAAGGCATACCACTATTTAGTGGAAAGATGGAACCAGACTTAGTCATGGATTGGATAGAAGGCATGGAGAATCACTTTGAGTGTGATGGAGTGACTGAAGCTCAGAAGGTGAAAGTTGCTAAGTCAAGATTGAGAGGATCAGCCTTGACATGGTGGAAGTTTGTTCAGACAGAGAGGGAGAAAGAAGGCAAACAACTCATATCAACTTGGAAAGGTATGGTTGCTAAGGTAAAAGAAGCCTATATGTCTGATGACTATGAAATTCAATTACACAAGAAGAGACAAAGCCTAAGACAGAAAGAACTAGATGTGAGTACCTATACTAAATAATTTCAAAAGCTTTGTATGAGGTCCAATGTGACAGAGGATGAGAGCCTTAAAGTGGCTAGATATCTTAATGGTTTGAAGTGGAGTATCCAAGAGGAGATGGCTCTTTTGAGTCCTAAAACAGTTCATCAATGTTATCAGCTGGCTATTAAGATTGAGGAAAGGAACAAAAGGAAGCAAGATCAGGCTTCTAAAGGCAGAGGTAAAGGTAGAGATCATAGAGATCAAAGAGGACAGCATGGAGGTTACCAAGGAAGAGGTAATGACCAAATAAATCATGGAGAATCTAAGCTCACTGAGCATGGAGGTGAAACATGTTCAAGAGGAGGATTTAATAGAGGAAGAGGACCTCAAGGAGGTTCAAATAGAGGAAGAGGAGCAAGCAGAAGTAACTCTTACTTTGCCACCATGAAGTGTTATCATTGCAATCAAATGGGACACCTAGCTTATAGATGCCCAGAGAAAGTTTCTTCTTCAAGCAATGAAAAGAGAGTGGCCTATGCACAAGAGGACACCATGAGTCCTAAGATAATTGAGATCAGTCATATAGAGTCTGAAAATGGAGAGAGTTTGATGTTTAGAAGAGTGTTGATAAGGCAACGGTCAAGGAAGAACCTAAGCAAAGAAGAGCTCTTTTTAGAGTAAGGTGCAAAATTCTTGGTAAAGTATGCAAGGTCATTGTAGATTCTGGTTCTACAGATAATATAATCTCAGAGGAGGCAGTAACTAAACTGAAATTGAAGAAAGTACCTCATACCAACCCCTACAAGGTCACTTGGCTAAACAAAGGGCAAAGTGTTTTGGTTAATGAGCAAGTAACAGTGGAGTTTTCAATTGGAGGATATAAAGATAAGCTAGTTTGTGATGTATTACCCATGGATGCATGCCATCTGCTATTGGGCAAACCATGGCAATATGATAGGAGTGTTGTGTATGATGGTAAAGAGAATACAATTGCATTTAAGAAGGATGGAAGAACTTTTAAATTTCAGTCACTACCAGAAGAAGATGAAGGACAGTCCAAGACACCAAGTGTGCTTCTTAGTAGTGGAAAAGAGTTCCTCAACACCCTACATGAAGGTGGAGAAGGATATGTTGTGTTATTACAGTCCAAAGAGGAAGAGAAGATGGAAAAACCAGTCATACCAAAAATAGTCCAGAATTTGCTTGATAAGTACAAGGATATTGTAAGTGATGGTACACCTGCAGCCTTACCTCCAAAGAGAGCTATTATCCATCAAATAGATTTCATACCTGGAGCATCTTTGCCTAACAATGTCGCCTACAAGTTGACACCGGATCAGAACTTGGAAGTAGCTAAACAGGTGCAAGAATTGTTGGATCAGAATTTGATACAAAAGAGTATCAACCCATGTGCAGTACCAGTAGTCTTGGCAACTAAGAAGGGAGGCAAATGGAGGTTGTGTACTGACTCTAGAGCAATCAACAAGATCACAATTAGGTACAGGTTTCCTATTCCTAGAATTGAGGATTTAATGGATTGTCTTGGAGGGGCTCAATACTACACAAAGTTGGATCTAAAAAGTGGATACCATCAGATCAGAATTAAGGATGGTGATGAATGGAAAACAACATTCAAGACAACAGATGGTTTATATGAATGGAGAGTGATGCCATTTGGCCTTTCCAATGCACCTAGCACGTTCATGAGACTAATGAATGAGGTGCTTAAGGATTTCACAGGGATCTTTGTAGTGGTCTATCTTGATGACATACTGATTTTCAGTAAGACAGTAGAAGAACATTTGAAGCATGTGGAGATGGTTCTTAGAAGGCTGGAAGAAGAACAATTGGCAATCAATCTTGAGAAGTGTGAGTTCTTCAAACAAGAATTTGTGTACTTGGGTTTTGTAGTGTCTAAGGGATCATTGAAAATGGATCCAAGCAAGGTGGAGGCAATCATGAACTGGTCTACACCAACCATAGCAACAGAGGTAAGGAGTTTCCATGGATTGGCCCAATTCTACAAGAAATTCATAAGAAATTTTAGTGGTATTTGTGCACCGGTTTTAGAGACAATCAAAGGGGGTGTGAAAACCAAGTTTGTGTGGACACAAGTAGTGGAGAGAGGGTTTGAGAAACTGAAACAAGAAGTAGCAACTCAACCCATACTTTTACTACCTAGTTTTGACAAATTGTTCACTATTGAGTGTGATGCAAGTGGAGTGGCAGTTGGAGGAGTGTTAAGTCAAGAGGGCGGGCCTATAGCCTTCTTTAGTGAGAAGCTTAATGGAGCAAAGAAGAAATACTCAAACTATGACTTGGAACTTTAGCTTTGGTTCAGTCACTTAGGAAATGAAGGAATTATCTTCTACCCAAGGAGTTTGTAGTCTTTACAGACAACCAAGCACTTAGCTATATGAATACCCAAGAGAAATTGAGCAATAGGCATTTGAAATGGATGGAATACATCCAAGCTTTCACATTCACCATCAAACATAAGAAGGGGCAAATGAATAAGGTAGTAGATGCATTGAGCAGGAGGTTATTAACAGTTCAAGAGATACAAATGAAAAGCATAGGAATTGAAAGCTTTAAAGAACTCTATGGAGAGGATGAAGATTTCTCAGAGGTCTAAAAGGTATGTTTAAACTTTGAGAATCACTTTCATAGTCAGTATGCTGAATATACATTGCAAAGTGGATTGTTGTTTAAAGGAAACCAATTATGTGTTCCTAAAGGGTCAATGAGAGAAAATCTGATCCAAGAAAAGCACAATGGCAGTCTTAGTGGGCATTTTGGCATCAATAAGACATTAGAGTTAGTTCAAAGATTTTACTATTGGCCTAAGTTGGCAAGAGATGTTAGGAAATATGTGGAACAGTGTGTTGTATGCATGAGAGCTAAGGGAGGAGCTAGTAATTCTGGTCTTTATCAACCCCTGCCAATTCCAAATAGACCTTGGGAGTGTGTGAGCATGGATTTTGTGGTAGGCCTTCCTAAGACCAAATCTGGTTTTGACAGTGTGTATGTAGTGGTGGATAGATTTAGTAAGATGAGTCATTTTATACCTTGTAAAACTAGTCATGATGCTAGTTACATAGATCATCTCTTTTTCAAGGAGGTTGTAAGGATTCATGGCTTACCTTTAAGCATAGTTTCAGATAGGGATGTTAAATTTATGAGTCATTTTTGGAAGACTTTGTGGAATAGGTTGGGAACCAATCTATCTTTTGGATCTGCCTATCATCCTCAAACCGATGGTCAAACAAAGGTGGTTAACAGAGTGCTAGGTAACCTACTGAGGTGTTTAACAAAGGAGTATGGACAGACTTGGGATATGGTCATCTTACAAGCTAAGTTTTCCTATAATGACAGTGTCAATAGAACTACAGGGAAAAGTCCTTTTGAGGTTGTGTACGGAATGCACCCAAGAGGTATTTGTGAGCTCAGAGATTTAGGAGCCATGGAACATAGGAGTGGACATGCTGAAGATTTCAGTCTAACCATGAAAGAGATAGAAGAGCAGGTGAGGAAGACAGTTATTGAAGCTACCCACAAATTGAAGGAAAAGGTGGATTTGACAAGGAAGGATGTACACTTTGCTGTGGGTGATTTTGTCATGGTTCACCTAAACAAGTCTAGGTTGCAGAAGGGAATCTCAAACAAGCTACAGATGAAGAGAATAGGACCATGCAAAATCTTGGCCAAGTATGGCAAAAATGCATATAAGATTGAATTACCTACTGACTTAGGAATCTCACCAGTTTTCAATGTTGCTGATTTGATCAAGTATAAAGGATCAGTCAAGGAAATGGATCAGGAGAGTCAAGAGGTCTTCAAGGACATCAGTAACATGTCACTACCCAATCAGGACAAGCAACAAGTTGAGAAGATATTGGAATGCAGGGTGCAAAAGTCTACAAGGCACAAGGTGTATCTGGAGCACCTCATCAAGTGGAAGCATAAGCATGACTCAGAGGCTACATGGGTCCAAGAGGATCAGTTCAAGAAGCTTGGGATTGATTTTTCCTTGCTCTCTCCTTCTCCTTCTTAGTGTTTCTGTTGGGAGGGGGAGAATGGTGCAGGGGCACCTAGACATATGACTAGGAAATAGGCAATTTTTGGCAATTTTTTTGTTTTTCTTCAATTAAGGTCATGTGGACCATTGCTCTAGAAGTTAGATTTGGAATAAGGTCAGTTAGGAGTTATTGTTAGTGGACAAGATCTATCTATAGTTCTTAATGTGTTGAGGTTTAACACTAAATGTTAGTGGTTAGTGTTTTGTGTTTTTTTGCCAATGAAGGTTTGTAATGCCTTAACCGGCCAAAGAACAGTTAAGGCTCAGGCCTAACTAATTGTGAAGGAGTATTTTTGTACTGTGTCTTGACCATTGTCAAAGGTTGGAAGGTGTGGAGCATTTTTGTAAGTTTGAAAATTCGAAAATGAGATGACAGTGAGAAAGTGGTTACAAGTTCTGTGTTTTCTTGAATAATTGGCTGATCAGGAATGATCATACCTGTCCTGTGCTTTAGCCATTGTTTATTTCTTTATTTGTTCATTAGTGTTTTAGTTTGTAGAGTGAAATTGTAAATTGCAGGTGTCTTTATAGATAAGTGTTTTGTTTTCTTTGCAAATTCTGTGTTGACTGGTAAAGTTAGTCAGTATGGAGTTCTAGACTCTTTTCCCACTATACCTAGTGTATGGTTGCTTGGGAAATGGAGCTAGGCTCCCTGTACATAGCTAGGATAGGTGTAGGAGTGTGTAGGAGTGCAGGAAAGATGGTTAAGGACTGATCCTAGGTGGGCTTGATAGTGCCCGGCTAGGACAGTCAAGTTTACCAGTGCTAAAAAGCACTTTACTTGCAGGGTGAACTTCTCCAGGGTAAACCCTATGGTAGAAGTGTGGAGGAAGACCCCACACAGGCCGGGACACAAGGAGGAGGCTCAGACAATCGAGAGACCAAAGATATGCTCTGACAGACCTACCGGGTGGCCAGTGAATGAAGAAAGAAACCTAGTTTTAGCAAAAATAGGAGAATGGTCCTGTGTACGGCCAGTCAAGGAGATAGGGTTTTGAATTCTTGTAGAGGATGTAACAGGGGTTGAGAATCCAAGAAAAAGCATCAAGATTCTTTGGGAAAGTTGTGTGCAACAACTAGTTTTACCTGGGCTAGGAGGCCTAAAAGGCTCAAGGCTAGTAGCCTTTTCCAAACCCTAACCAAGGGTTTCTTGGAAGCGATGGAGAAAGGAAGGTGAAAGGAGATCTAAGAGGCATGATAGGATGCCAAGAAGTATAAAAACATGAATTGATAACCCTGCAAAGACTTAGAGAAGTATGGTGATAAATTGACCTTTAGGAAAGATTAAGGGTCAGTGAGGACATCAGTCAAGTAGCAAGAAGTGAGTGGTTTAGTTTGACAAAGGTTGGAAGAGGGGATGGCCTAGAACCAGGGGTGTCTGCAGAAGTGTTAGAGCCTAGAGGTTGGGTGGTGAAAGGAGCCACAACAGGGATTTGCTAAGGTGAGACCCGGAGCATGGGAGTGTGAGTCTTCCATCCAAACCCCCTTTACACCATATAGCCTCCTCAACAAGCATACAAGGAATAGTTAATACCCTACCCAACTTTTCTCAATTGTATGCTTCTCCCAAAAATATTTAGGTAGCATGACATGCCATGAAGACTCCATAATATCATAGTGAAATTTTGAATAGAGAAGAGATAATTAGAAAGTAAATATGTTATAGAAAATATGAACATAAAGTTGGTGAAGTATATATAGAATGAAGACATCAATACTCAACACTTGAGCATTTAGTTCACCACAAGACACACATGTTGATGTGACAATTTTATTTCGCAAAATTTGAGTCATGAATTTAAGCGATTTAATAAATAATAACACACCTAAATAAAAGTTCAACTATTGATCTTTGCAAATCTAATGGTTCTATGGTAATTCCAAAGGTTTGTGTTCACAAGTCTAGCACTTTAGAAATTTCCTTCCAGAATGCAACTACAATAGTCCATCGGACATTCATCGAATGGTAAAATATATTTTTATATTAATTTAAATTTCTGAGTATATTAATTTTACATTAACTTATTATATAATATAACTCATTAGGTTGCACTAACATCTAGCTTTAGGTAGAGTACTTTGTAGCATTGAAAAGATAAGAGAATTAAATGGCTTTCTATACTTTAATCATTATAAATATCCATTAACAAGTCACAATAAATTTCACTCTTCTTTTGTCAGAACTTATAAATATATTTACACTTGTCCTCATTCTAGAGACGTTATGTAGGAATTTAGGTGTGTGGAATTTTTTTCCTAGAATAGAGTGATATATAACATTTGATATTTTTAAAGAAAAAATGGAGAGGATGGTTGAGTGCTTTGGTAACAAAGTTTAGGAAAATAGAGGAAATCCAAGCGAGGAAGAATGTGGGAGAAAATAAAATCAAAGCTATGAAACAATGCTAAATTGGGAGATCGATGTATCGAATATAGTGATGAAAGATGCAGAGTTTTTTGAAAAAATGACCATTATAGGTCATTTCCTTGGGAAGATATTTGAAAGAAAGTAAATAAGGGACTGGGTTGTAACATCCCACTACGCAACCCCGAAGGTTAAGAGCCAAAAGAGGACAAGATAAAAAAATTTTAACAAGAGGAATAATATACACAAAGTAAATTACCAATTCGATAAAATGACAACAAACATGGCCAAATATGACCTAAAGTACAACTTCAAGGAGAGGATTAAACCACCCTCCAGAGAAAATCCAAACAAGAGAAAACAGGATAACTCTAGAAATTTTCTCTAGAACTTGTTGCTCTGAAACTTGGCAGCAACAACATTGGGCAACAAACAAAAGGCATTAATGCTCTGAAACCTTTGTAGACCAAAGAGTGAAGGGAAAAACACCACTGAAGCATTGGTTTTTGCATGAAAAGAAAAGCCATAATAGACATCATGGTACAAGCGAGTTTGATACCAACATCGAAATTCATAAGACAAATATTAAACATCACATTTCTTCTCATTAATCTATATGATTACATTATCTTTCAGGAGAGTACAATATATATAAAAGAACATACATGAGTACAATGGCATAGCCATGAATAAGATACATCAACTAATAAAATAAGTACAAGAGAGAGGGGATGTCTCCAACTGGTGCTCCAATAACCTGTACACCGATCCCCAATGGTAGTGGCAATGCCTCCCTACCATGTGGACTCCAAAGAGACCACCCCATTGTGCTCAGAGGTAGTCACAAAACCCAAGCAAAAGCAACAAGGCAAGGGTAATATAAGGACAACACACCTCAGACATGGAGCAAAACAAAATACCAAGCATAAGGCCAATGAAAGTACATGGAGATGCTCATACAATACATGTCAGCTACTACTCAAGACTATTAAGATACAAAATGCAAGATGCAAGATCGAATGAGGAGACTCAACCATGCCCAAATCAATGCCCCACAGATGGATAACTCAACGTCCTATAGGTGAATAAGCCTTCTCAAGTGCATCCTTAGCCTTTTCAAGTGCTCAAGGACATGCACGAGGAGTCATATACTTATAAGCATTTTACACTATTGCTTAATTTAGTCATCACATGCTTACTATCACTCAACTACTAGTTTTCTCAGGCAACCACTTGCGGACCACTCCGCAAGGCCACTCTAATGACTTTGACTTAAGCCCATCTTGCTTAACCAAATGAGGAAACTATAACTAACATGAAACAATGAAAAACCACTAAAATTCATCATTTAAACCATTTAAAATAGGCAAACAAACATTGTTGCTAAATCATTTAAAACAACTGAAGTCCATATAATGAATGAGAGGCATAAAATTTTATAAAAATATAAAGTGCTCTGATTAAAATTATAAGTTTGACCCAGTTTAGATCTCGGTGTTTCAAGTTGGAATACATCTTCAATTTTTTAGTTTAGAACCGAAAATGAAATTTTGTTATGAAAAATGTCTTTTTGACAAATTGGGCAAGAAAATGCATACAAAATCAAAAGTGCCCAAAATTCAAATCGGAGAAAGATCCAGTTGAGATATGGAAATTTCAAAATAAAATACCCTATTATTTTATAAATCTATGACCAATAACAGGGTTATGTTAAAAAATGTCATTCAACCAAGCTGGGCCAAAAAACATTTAAAATGAAAGTGCCCGAATTAAAAATCAGACAACAACCCATTTGAGATATGGGCAATTTTAGATGAAATCCATCTTTATTTTAAAGTTTTAGTGGGTAGATTATGAGCAGCAAAGAAAAAAAAATTTCAGCAAATTGGGCAAAAAACATCAAAAAATGGAAGTGCCCGAAACTCAAATTTAACAAAGACTGATTTTAGATTTACTAGCAAGCATAAAAATATGTGATTCAAACAACTATACAGCGGCAAATAGAATCCAACACAACTGATATCTAACCCCATGAATTCGTAATATAGAATGGAGGTCTTCCTCCAAATATTCCAAAAATATAAATACCCAAAATTGAAGATGAAATTCAAGGCATAAATCTAGCATAGGGGAATGCGCAAATCATCAATCATACCAAGATTCAAGAACAACAAAGGAGAATACCTCAATTCCTGCCCAAAATTGAGATGAAGAAATGCTCAGCTTGCAAGGTACGACTAGCTTCCAACACCGGACAACAAGGAAAAAATGATATGTTGAAAACACCAAACAACTTCACATAATTTTCTTCTCCAAGGAATTTCCATGTTTCTCCCCTCCAATTCTGCCATCCAAACCTAGGGTTTTCTATTCCTTCCCCAAAACATAACCCCCAAAAAGGTTTATAACAAAGAATAAATATCAAAGACCAAGCTGTCCCATTTTTATTTTTTTTAAATAAATCTTCCTCCCCAAATTATATACTCTCAAAATAATAAAATAAAATAAATCATTTAATTAAATAAGCTATTAAAACTCTCCAATTAATTAATTAAATCACTAAAATATACAGCATTAAAATATATAAGGCTCCCCAAAGATGATTAAATAAGATTATAGGAGTTCACAAAAGGGATTGATAAAAATCCTTTAAAATAATTAAATGAGAATAAATCACTCTCTCGAATGATCAATAAAATCAAAATACATATTTAAAACTTTGAAGATATAACACTCCAAATCAATAAAAGACCATCAAATATCATAAATGAAACCACAAAAAGATGTCAAATAAACCACATCAAGACATCGACAACCAATTAAATATATAACCACATAAAAGATTAACGGAAACCAAGATAAAGTACCTCAATGAGACATACTGGTAAAGCACATACAACTAAAAGTTGCACCAGACATACGGCTAAAAGGTGCTTCAGACGTTACCATTAGGTAATTTGATGGTAAGACATCAACTCGGAAACACTGCACTAATAAGATACAGCGGGCTAGGGTAGGAGACATTTGGCCTGTATGACTACCTCCAGTTACCACCATTGGGGAATAAGAGTACGCTCAGGCCTGTGAATCCAAGGGGAGTCGATACTCAGTATCTACATCACTTCAATTACACGTCAAAGTACATGTGCATATAATATATATCATAGCTGAAACAACATCAATCATCAGGAAGAGCGTTATGATATCGTAAGACTCTTGGATACGAGTGTTACGACATCATCCCTTTCTAATCCTTAATCATACAAAAGCAATGATAACATTATATAAACATATAAGCATGTAATCCAACATAATAACTAATCATGATAACTTATCACATAATCATCAATGTCTAATCTCATTATAACATCATTTAACATTTAAAATATCAATTCAAAATAAAAATTCTATCTTACCAAGTTGGGGTTAGAGAGGTGTTACATGGGTGGTAAGGTTTAGGAAGCTTTAATCGATTCTAAATTTCTTTCCCAAAGGATTTTTCGTGGTTATATTTGAGGATGAAAAAACTAGAGATGAAATAGTGATGACGAAAGGATGGAAGTATGAAGACTCTCATCTATTTGTGTAGAAATGGTGAAGGAATTTCAACCCATTAGAATACAACCCACTAGATAGCCCAACCTGGCTAAGATTGTATAATCTTCCATTCAAATACTAGTAAAGGAAATGTTTAAAAAATATTGGAGGCTTGGTTGGGTACACGATTGAAGTAGACATGAGAAATTGTGAATCGTTGATATATGCAAGGATCAAGGTAATTGCAATTAATGAAATTCGAAAAGAGATCAATTTGATCATTGTGAATGAGACCTAGACCCAGACATTGGAAGTATAAAATCTTGCATTCTTTTGTGTAAGATGTAAAGGATAAAGCACAATGAAGTTGGTTGTAGAAGGCCCAAAAATTCAGAGGGGGGATTTGGGGAAAATAACTCCAATAAAGGAAACAATGGAGAAAATGGAACCCCATGAGTAAAACCAAGCCTTGGGGAATTGGGAACTGGTGATTTTCAATCTTTTAAAAATGGTTATCTTGAAGGAGGAAGAGCTATTACAAGAAGGATAAATGGATGTTCTCCTATGTCTATGGGAAATCTAATTAAATATCCATTATATAGACAAGAGAGGGAAGAGGATGTACCAAACTCAGATAATTTGAACATTCAAAAGGAAGAGGAGTTGGAACAAGATAAATGAGATAAAGTATTACAGTGAGAACAACTTCCAAGAGGGGGATGACATTCAAAGAATTGATGTTGAATTTTTTGAAAACTTGTTGGACAGGAAAGGTATGGCTGAAGGATTAAACTACAACATCCTTGTTGGAGTTCAAAGATCAGTAACTTGAGAAGATAATGAATTGTTGGTTAGCTTGGTCATGGTGGAAGAATTCAAGAAGGTTCTCTTCGAGTTGCAACCTAAGAAATCACCAAGTCCCAATGGCTTCAATGCACTTTTTTACAAGATTTTTTGGGATTTTTTGGCAAAATAAATTGTAGAAGTGGTGGAGGAATCTCAAAGGAAATCAATAATGTTGTAGGATCTTAATAATACAAATATCACTCTTATACCGAAGAAAGAAAAATGTGAAACTTTTGTAGATTTATGACCTATCTCCGTTTATAATACAATATATAAGATCATTATAAAGGTAATGGCGAATAGTTTAAAGAGAATTTTGTTGCAAATTATATCCCCTGAACAAAGTAGCTTTGTACTAGGAAGGAACATAATAGATGGGATAACCGTCACACACAAAAATGTGCACACATTAAAGAAGTCTAACAGGAGTGGAATGCCGATAAAATTAGACTTGAGTAAGGCTTATGATAGGGTCCAATGGAGGTTTTTGATAAAGAAAATGGAAAAGATGGGGTTTGAAGAGAAATGGTTGAAATGGGTTGTTGTTGCATCTCCTCCCCCAAGTACTTGGTATTAATAAATGGTTCACCTTGTGGATTCTTTAGTGGGGAAAGGGGGTTGAGGCAGGGTGACCCAAATTCACCCTTTCTATTTGTTATTATGATGGAGCCTTTCATTAGATACATATCCAAGAAATGCGGGAGTGGGAATCAATGTGGCATCAAAGTGGTACCTAAATCCCAACCATCTCTCACCAACTATTTGTATATGACACAATCCTTTATGGAAAGGCATCAATGGAAGAAGTGGTAGAAATAAAGATGGTGATTGATTTTTTAGGATCGGAAATGGGATAATTAGTGAATGCAAAAAATTCAAATGTATTTTTCTTTAACATGAAAAAAGGCTCCAACAACGAATCTTGAACATCCTTGGGTTCACCAAAGGGAGCCTCCCAACAAAGTATTTTGGGCATCCCATTGTTTGAAGGAAAAATTAAACTGGGCTTGTGGGAAGAGATGGAAAGGGAATGTTTAGAAAAAATTGAGTCATGGAAGGGACATTGGTAAACCTTAGTTGGGTGAATCAAAATTGCTAAAGTTATTTTGACAGCTATACTAATCTACATGTTGTCTTGTAGGGAGATCCCTAAAATTTTGGCTAAAAGAATAACAAATTTTCAAATAAAATTATTATGGGATGGAGCTCATGAGAGAGAGTGCATGTTGTTGATTGGATGAGGGACTCTTATAAAACTAAAGGAGGTAGGGGGGAGGTCTAAAGGAATTGAAGACATAAAATGTGCACTAGTATAATTTGGCAAATAAATGACTACATGAGTAAAACATTTAGTCACAACAACTAGAAATGACTAAATTCTACTAATTTTTTGCAACTCAGCTATAAATGAGTAAATAAATGACTAACATGGTCATTGACTAAAACATTATTTATTCATACAAATAAAAATGACTAAATAGTTAGTCACACAAATAAAAGTGGGTAATTAAAATAAATATTTTGAATTAAAAAATTATTGGCGGGATGCTAATCACTTCCTCTCCATTGCTACAATTGAGAAATTATTGATGGGATGCAAATATTTCCTCTACCACCCTTTCATTAGTTTGAGATTCGAGAGCCTCATAAAGGAATGTAAGCTTGAATTGATATCTTTAGTACAAAAATTTGTTCATCTTGTTCTTGTCGGATTCTCATTAATGAACAAGTTTTCCATGTATGAAGAGGATTATGATTTGAAGCTTGAGCCTTTTTGCAAATGTTTGATGGAGAATATAGGAATTCTTCGGTAAGTATAACTTTAGGACACAATGATATTGGTAATGTAATATGACTCAATGTAGACTTCCCATATTTTGGTGTTTTTTGAGCTTATATTGAGAAGCCCTATAAAGCTTCCAAATGTAAGGGTTTTGGTTTAAAATGTCATGTAAAAGTTTTAACATTATGCAAACTATAGTCCCTGGGTTAGTGTTCAAGTTCCAATAATTAGGGTTTCAATAGGTTTATTCTAGAATCCCTAGAAAACCTTCCAATGGTATGATGAAAATAAATCCCTACGCATAACCAAGGGTATTTTTCATATAGAAACTATGTGGCTAATGTTATTATATTTTATGACAACACTATACTACACTATACCAAACATAAGTTTTAAGTGTATAACATGGATACTTATATTATCTGGGTTTTGATCTTTTAACCTTATAATATCTCGCATGATTGTTTATAAGATGGATTTGGTGGTCTTTTCAATGTTGTGCAAACACATTTCTAGATGATAACAATTTCTTAATGTTCAATGTATTTTTTCAAGGGATTCCTTTAAATAATAGATCTTTTTGTAGTGGATTCAATAACCAGTGATATGGGGATTTTACTATGGTATTTTTTCGTGAGAATGTATGCCAAATCAGTAGATTTAATCTCTTTAACACTATGAAGTTGCGAGGGGATTTTTCCTTAAAATGATGGTAGCTGTAACACCCCGCCATGAAACCTAGAGAACAACATGAACTACAATAAAATATACGAATAATTTTTTTCAAAAAAATAAATTTAAATACAACATGTTACATGCAACATAAAAATGAGTGATTCCAGGGTTCCACAACAATGCTACTAAAACAATAACATAAAATAATAACTCACATAAAGTACCAAATACAAGAACAAGAACATAAGAATAGGTCATATCTTGATTACATTTCAATAAGAGATTCATTACAAGATCAATTACAAAAAACGAGATTATGAAAAATCTTGATACAACTAGTATCATAATACAATAACATCTCATGTAATCATCATGAGTGTACATGATAAAGATGAAGAACAAGTAGACTATCGTACTTGTCCACGAGAACGATCCACATCTAGCTCCATGAAAAAAGTGAATCCAAGAACCCATCAAGAACAATCTCGTCTCAAACTGCATCACCTGCAAGGGGACCTAATGGAGGATAAAGCACGTTCCTCCCAACCATGTGGTGCTCAAAAGCCCACCCCCCATGCTAGGAGATAAAAGAAGGTCCAAAAGTGAAACAAACATCAAAGAAGATAGTACATACATCACAGGACTGACAACCACATCATGACATAACGACATATTGAAACCATAAAAGTACATAGAATCTCCTAGAGGCACAATCTCAACAATCAAAGACTCAACACATGAGACCAAATGTACTAGGAAAAGAGTGTCATCACATACAATGTTCTAGGTTACTCCAGTGAACCTTCCTAGATTACCGACCCTCATCCCGAGTTACCTTGGCAATTTCTATTGATTCCCAGCCCCTAAACATACATATGTGGAATCGAATTACTTTTCAAGAAGACAAAGAAATCGACTATGCCATTCTAGGCCTTCTCATCCTACCCTTAGTCTATACAAGCTCTAAGGCATAAGATGAGGCATTACATTATCTAAATTAGTTATGAAGATCACCCAATCCCCAATACATTAATTAAAGTTTTCTTTGAATTACAAACTCCCAATAGGTTACCTTGGTTCCACTTAAGGGTTTTGACCCCTATCAAAAGCCACTCTCCCTACCTACATAACTCAAAATCAAGTACCAAGAAAAGCCATTACATGCACATCAAATAAATTCATGTACAAACGTAACTCAAACATGACATAATCTGTCTAACTATGAACATACCACCCATGGTGGAAACAATCGTGCAAGGCTAAATCCCAAGAAAAATCATTGCCATAGAATAATAAAGTATGATCATATAAAAATTTACAATTCAAATCTTCTTTCCTAACCTCCAGAAGACTTCTAATGTTCAAAATACAAGATAATGAAATATGAATCAAAAACCACTTTTATATTCAATAACAACCATACCATTGTTTTGCACAAACAATCCAACAAATACTAGAAGTATAAAATACAAGGGTGAGTAACCAAAACCCTCAAATCAAGTTACAAAATGATCCACATATATACAAGGTATTCTCCTTTCATTTTTTACTTACTATAGATAATTTCCTTCGTTTGATTTTTCCACACTTTCATTTACAAAGTTCAACAAATGTTCTTCCACTTAACCATCATAAATCACATTTCTCAAATTCTAAAACATTGTTTCATGCAATAACATAACAACACAATTATTTGCATACATATATTTACATCTATATATAAAATATAGATATCGCAACCCGAAATAGCCACATATATAGAAGCCCTAACCTTCATATTCATAATAGTCAATCCACCAAAAACACAGAGGTTATCAACATTAATCAAATCTTATCAATCAACAAGGTCTTAAAGATAGCACAAAATATAAATGCCTCATTGACATTATCCTTTTATTTAACAAATAAAATAATCATTCACTTAGTCCTTCAACACATTTATCCACCTAATCCAGAAATTTATTATACATAGATCAACTTCTAAATTTCAATTACAATATTTCTAACTATTACATGATAAACACAAATATTTACTTACATACCTAATCATCCACATATATATATATATATATATATATATATATATATATATAAAGGTATCAAATCTTGACATAAGCATCTGTCAAATCTTATTGATCTAAAAGATCATAAAAGATAGCACTTAGACACAATTTAGATGTCTTATTGATTGATTTATTTATTTTTATTTAAGTAGATAGATCAATAATCATACTACAATCAAAATAAAAACAATAATAACACATTAATAAAATCATAATATATCAACGCTAATTTCTCAATTATCTATAAAAACTAGTTCTGAGATTAATATTATTATTCAAATAATTAGAATAACATTATTTCCACTATTCTTGTTGTTTTACCTTCGACACACATATAAAGAATATATATATATATATATATTTAAATTAAATTATTTTCTAAAAGTAATTAATCTATATCGCATTACATTTCAAAAATTATGAATCAGTTAAAACATGCAGACACAGATACCATGCACCAAAGAAAGACTTACCATTTGTGTGGATAGAGATTGACGATAACAATCACATCTACAAACACTTAAATGATAAACACTCAGCGTAGATCTAAGGCATGAAGCATGCAGCTGAGGTGAACGATTATGAAACAAGAGCTGACTAAGAAAGAGTAGCATTGGCAACCCAATCCAACATACAAAGAAATTAAAAGTGGAGACTACATGATGACAATCATGCACCCCCAAGTAAGACTGAGAAGCTACGACTATACCAAGTGTTAGAAGGTTAACATACAACTAAATCTGAGAAAAATGAATGAGAGATAGAATTTGACCTAAGAAGAGAAGTGTCGATATCATCAAACAATATTTGCATGCAAGAGTATGAGGAACCTACCAGTAAATGGGCCACCAACTCACACTGGAGTCTAACATGTCATTCAAGAAAAGAAGATATGATCATGTTTAACTTTTAGTCCAACAACAGATTTTATCCTATAAAGAATATTCCTTAAGGTGATTACCACACATTTAGTAGGTGTAAGTAAGGTTATTAATATTAATTTGAAGATACAAAAACTCAGAGATTAACCTTGCGAAGACCACAATAATTCAAACAACGGCATGATAATGGATAATCAACATCTTCCAAGGCAATTGACGATATAAGAAAAAGAGATAAAGTGAGATAGTGCGGATAAAAGTTAACTAGTATTTTAAAATAGAATAAACACATCTCAAGAATACACTTGCATGGCTTTGTCTCATGCAACCACAACCAAGATTATATTAAGCCATCAAGGTAGAGGGAATTCTTGTATAAGGATAATTTTCAATGTTCGAGGTAACAACTTAATGCCAAAAGAAAAATAGCGACGATTTAAGTATAAAAAGTGAATTGTGAGGCCTACCATTTGATACACCCATTTGACTATCTTTTGATTCGATCATATTGATACTCTATGTGTTTTGGACTATTTTGGATGATCATAGATACTTTACGTTATGCTTGTTTTATGTTTATGATGTTATGATGATTATATGTTGCACGTTATGCTTCCTTTATTGATATGCTCATATGATCTTGTTATCATGATAGAAATGGATAATTGTTTTATGAGATGGAATTGATAGGATGCTAAATTTAATTTGGTGATGTGATTTCCTTATTATGTCGTGATTTGATACAAGTTGATAATATATGTTATTTTTAGAAGAAGAATGATTATGGATATAGAATTTATTGATTTAGAATTAGATTGTGCAAAATGTATGCATATGAATTTGTTGGTTTAATTATTGATTATTATGCATTGGATGTTTTGACAATTGGAAATTGAGTGTGCAGGTACACACCCATGGCCAATGGGATTGGAGGTAACCAAGGGTACCCAATTGTGTTAGCCAAGTCAAACCACTATAGTCCATTTGGAGAATGGATCATAGCCTCCTTGTGTTGTATTTTATTTGTGATTAAAACGATTTAATGTTGTATCTTGTGATTATGTCCTTTTTAATGTCAATCAAACTTTTGATTAGGGTTTTGGGGCATTTTGGAAATTCTTTTATTGTGTTTGAATTTTATTTATATTTTGAGGGTTTAAAAAGATTGAATTAGTCATTAGAATGGGTTAATTGACCCTCATTTGACCCTTCAGATGGTTACCTATGGGTTAGGGGTCAAATCAAACCCATATCTTTTGAAAATTGCAAGTTGTGACCCTTCTTAATTAGCCATTAAGAAGGGTGACGGATTTTGGGGATGGGATTGGAGTGTTGGCTCCAAAATCTCATTTATGAGATTTTAAAGCCTTGTTGAGTGTTGAACACTCTTTGGCCTTTCAATTCCCTAAGATTTCTCACACATGTGTGAGAACTTGTGGGGAGGTGTGTCCATAGGAGTGGATAGGAGATTGACATGTGTCACTCTCTTCTCCAAGGGGTTCCAACCCTTGACTCCTATTTTAATGATTTTGAAACCCAAAAGAAGGGCTCTTTTCTTGGCTTGGTTTTTGGAATGCTTGGGAGAGGGAAAATTAGCTTGGGCTTGGAGTAGAGATTTGGAGTTCATCCTCAACCTTATTTCATTATTGGCTTGGATTTGAGGTAGGCTTTATTCTACCTTTATGTATACTTCTCTTTTATTTTATCTCTTGTTTGGAAATGTGAAAAAAAATGGTTTATGTGGAATGTAAGTTCATTGTATGAGCCTTTTCATTTCTATGTGTTTGGGTTGGGGTTGTATAGGATAAACTCACCCAATGTGGGAAGAGCATCCTTGTGGGGGATAGGAATGTTTAGGAACCTCTATGGGGAGATTGTTCCTCCTTTGAGAAGGATAGGCAAACAATGGGGTATGAGTACCCAAAATTGTTTCATGATGTTATGATGTATTGAGAGATTGTTGTATGGAGGATGTATGATAAGAAATTTTTTGATGAATGGGTGGATTGGATAAGAAGAAAGGTTGTGTTGTTGGTTATTTATACTTGCTAATAGGTCTCCCCATATAGAAGTGATGTCCACCTCTATCCCCACCTTTGGATTCATAAAGAATCCCTAAGTAAATGTGTGAATCTTGGTTGGGAGTATTTTGTTTTGGAGTGTTGTGATTGAAAATGGCTTGTTGTTCTATCGTTGTGTGTACCCGATAGCTTGGTTACCTCCTAGCTCGGGGGGTGGTTGGTTTTCCAACCCAAGGTTGGGAGGTGAGCATTCCCTATTTGCCATAAAGAGGAATGTATCTTGAGTAGACTTGCAGGTTTCATATCGGATCTGGAAAAACTATGTGTCACCTTGTGAAAGAAAATAAATAAGCTTGTACTGTAACAGTCTTGAAGGACTATTTTAATAGTTGTATTTATAATTGCAATATGAAAATGTGACTACTATATGTAAAACATGCAGATTTGAAACATAATCTATTTTGTAAAATAAAATTAAAAAAAAAACCTGCTTATGTTGTGCATCTTGAAATGAAGTATAAGTTACTGGTCTGTAAATGGATTATCTATGTGTTATGCAAAAAAAAAAAAAAAAGGAAGCAACATGTGTTATTTTATTCCCTTATCTCTTTCTGTAATAGTACATAGTTGTTAATTTTTTTTGTTTTCTTTCTTTAAGAGAAATGAGTTGCCTTCCTCTCTCATACCTATTCTTTAAAACAGGGCTGGAAAGGAATTTTAGTATGTATTTAAGTCTTGTGTAAGAAATCTATATTTTGAAGCAATTGATGGTTACTATTTCAAAAAAAAAGGTTATATTGTTGAATACCTATGAAGACAATTAGAAACTATCGTGTTTGAAAGAGAAATGCAAGTGTTCAAAAAAAAAACAAGAGATTCACTTAAATGCTCACTCTGTCATTCAGAAATGAGAATGGAATCCAGAAATGCACGATAGCTCAGAATAAAAATAAAACTAGGTATGCATATAGATACGCCATATCTTCCAATACACCCATTTTGTAAACAATTTGTACTGAATATATATATAATATATATATATATATATATATATATATTTCATCCATCCCTTGAGGGGGATGTCCTGTTTAATTGTCTATCGCTCATACATTTGCAAATAAGAGACACTCTGTTCCTGTCTCCTTTTAGCTTTAGGAACACAATTATAAAAAGAAAAAAGAAGAATGAAAAAGAAGTTGGCTGCATTAAAATGCCAGGCGCAACACCTTGAATAAGAGTGTGGTTTTTATTTTTGTCTTCCCCTGCCGATGCCTCTAAGAGGCTGAAAACTCAACGAAAAAAAAGAAATACATATTATAAACTACAGCTCTCTTGACTTCGTTAAGCACTTGTAGAAATCGGGATGAGCAAATAAAATAAAATAGAATAATAGGAAACCATATAATCTGCTCAAGCAGAAATTTGCACCTGCAACTATTGGGGAAAATAAAATAAGAGTGGCGTTGTATAACCTTTGATCTTTTTTCTTCTTCCTTGTTCTTGCAAGTTGTCATTGTATCTGCCATCCTTAGTTACGAAGATTCCTTACTTTTGAAATGAAATTAGGGTTGCCATGTTTTAATTTTCACCTGTGTACGGCCACGCCAAGTTTAGGGCAAATAATAAACTATAATATAAAACTATATCTTTTTGTTTGGGCTCCCGAGAACTCAAAATGGATGCTTGGGTTTATAAAATCAAATGTATACTTTCCTGTAAATCACTTAAGAATTTAGCAAGTTAGCTGAGTGGTAAAAGAGCGAAATAAATTATCGCATAAAATGGTATTTGAGTGATATTATTGCCATTATGATAAGCAATGCTACTTTTCATTCAATGTTAAGAGTGTTGTTCACGGTGCCCATCTCATCGTTATTAATGGGTTATTAATAGCATTAATGTCGTATATTGTGGATGTTGACGTTATTGAAACAATCGTTAGGTGATTGAGATTCTTATGCATAGTAAATAAATCAAGCGAGGCCTCAAGTGGATAAAAAGAGAGACCGCACTGTTCATCATAATAAACACTATAATTATTATAAAAATAAAGGGAAACTGTGCCATATCATAAATTATGGTGCCTAATAAATTTTGAAATAGAGCCCAAATTTAATTTGGTCAGAGCATATAGATATCCCCCGGTGAAAAGTTTCAACTCTTTTTTTTTATTACCTATCACGCGTCACTACCAACGGTATTAATATCGAAAACTATGTGAAGCCAACACCAACATTAATAAATACCAACAAGTAGTTTTAAACAGGGAAAATAAACTCTGACCGTGATGATTTTATCAGCATAGAATATTTGGTTCTTATTTAATTCGATCACCAATAATAAATACGGTGTTGCCCCAATTGTTTATTCTTGCCATGAAAGGCGGCTAGCATGCTCTAAGCGAAAGTCTTAATGAATTTCAAATTCCTTATGCTTTTTGAGTTGAATTTGTTTTTAAAAGAGGTAAGCCATAATCTTTGGAAAAAGTTGTGCACACTAAAGTATACCTCCTTAAAATAAAGGAAAAATAAAAGTTCTAAGTCTAAGAGGAAAAGAAAGGGAATCGTGGAATTCTTAAAGACTTTAGATTTTCTTATTTATTTTATTTGTATTCTTCTTTAAGACTTAGATTTATTTATTTTATTTTATTATGATATTTATAAAGAAAAATGGAAAGATATATGTATATATATAGTTCTCCTTTTTTTTTATCATGATGAATATATATAATACATTTTAATGGTGGTATTTGTTTTATTTTAATTTTTATAAATATTTAATTTATTTAATTTTTAAGTGTCGAATATTTTTCAAATAATATATTGGGATAATTTAATGGCGTTATAGGTAAAATAATTATTCCTCAATTAAATCTATTTAAGTTAAATAAATTAAACTTTGAGAACCGTATATGAACCTTTAATTTATTATATCATTAACACTTCATCATTATAACGATAGTATCATTAGGTTTAGTAATAAAAATATTATCATCAAAATCACAATGGATTAATAGTCCATAGCAATTATTTGAAACCTAACATAACTTTAACCTAAATATTTGGGTCATCTCGTCCTTGGCATAGGGGTGCTTTCACACACTCAGTGTCGTTTCCCGCCCTTACCCCGCTCTTGGGGGATGTGTCGTCAATGATGACAATCATACTTCACCATACAATACTAATAGAACGGTACCAGGTAAGTGCATGGTTAACAACTGTTAGTATTTTGTATCCTCAGTCAAAAAAGAAATTTGATAGTTGTGGTTTTGCCCTTCGTGCAAATTTAGGGCATTACATTTTGGTATCAGAGCCTGGTTCCAACACCGGGAGCTCTGGGCATATGTGTTCGCCATGTTGATAATCCTTATGGTATTGTCATGTAGGATGGTGCCTAGGAAGCGGAGTATTCGTGGACGCGGACGTGGTCGTGGACGGGGTCGCAGACGCAATGCAGAGGAAGATCGATCAGAGGCACCACCGACACCCCCACACGTTTCTGAGGCATCACAACATGATCCTCCGCAGAACCTCAATTCTCAAATCCTCCATGCATTAGAGGACTTGATTGGGGTTATTCATGCTCGATTACCAACGACCGAGGAGGGCCCTAGACGAGAGCAGACTCATCACTCGACCGAGGCACCGGGTCACAACATAGAGAGCGTAGCAGGAGTCCCCATCACATTCCAGATGAGTATGATGAGGAGGGAGAGAGGGGATCAGTTCACTTAGATCCTCCACCATTGATACCTCATCCTGAGGTAGCAGTTGGGGATAGAGCATACCGAGATTCAGGAGATCATGTTCGAGAAGTGCTACGACTCAAGCCAGATAAGTTTGAGGGATCCACAGATGGACAAAGAGCTGATTCATGGCTTCTTAATCTTGATAGGTGCTTTGGATTACGTGCATATGCAAGCAATGTAAAAGCATGATGTGCGGTACTATTGCTTAGAGGTCCAGCCTCTACTTGGTGGCGCTAGGAGGAGCGCAAGCACCACTTATCTATTGACACTCTCACATGGGAGACATTCTTAGAGCGGTTTCGAGCACGCTATTTGTCTGAGCATTTTCGGCAACATCGCATTGATGAGTTTCACCTTGGAGGTGGTTTTCATAAACCAAGGAATGATGGAATTTTGGTTTCAAAAGAGATTGTGATACTAAGAGATGAGAAACATCAATAAAATGATACAACAATTAAATCATACAGGCGAACCATGAAAATGAAGGATTATTCATTTCACAGACCATTAACAGGGTTTTAATGAAATTATCTTACAGTTTTACAAATACAAAGCTAAAATTTCATTATCACAGTACTTTCTTTTTAAATCTGATAATGTTTTTCGTTTTCTAGTGTATGTGCAAGTAATTTAGCAACTAGGTTCTTAAAGAATGATCAATAAATTTGAACAAGTAACATATTCAAGAAACGAAACAAAAACACTAGAGAAAACCTGGAATAATCTTCTGGATTCTAATGAAGAGTGAATAGAACATGGGTAATCGATTTTCGGATACCTTAGGTCACTTGGAAGGCCTTCAAATTCCTAGCTTCCAAAATTTTCAAAACCAAACACAAAAAGAAACAGAGAAAGCTTCTTTCCCAAAAATATTTGTCATGAAATAATTTTTTTGCCAGAAACCAATTGTCATGTGCAAAAATTGCATAATCTTAATTAAATAAATTTCCAATTAAAATTCATTCACAAAACATAACTGGCGGTCTACATGCCATCCAAATTGAATGGACAGTTAAAACTATATTATTATTCTAGTTAACCATCCTTTGACATCATGTTCAAGTTCTCAGATATTTTGCAAATTCTATAAAAAATAACTCCTTTTAAAATATCTATTTTAAGAGTATTTAATTTGCACAATACTTCAACAATATAAATTGAATCAATATTCTATTTTAATAGATGAATTAATTTAACCTTTTAAACATTAAATTAGACCTTTATAAAATAATCTAGCATGGTTATTTAATTCTAATGTTGCAATCAAAATCACAATAGAATCAACACTTATTAATCAAATCATTTATCTAATTTTTAAAAAGTCAATTTCTAACATGACGAACATAGAATGACATGATGGAATAAAGGACTACATGAGAAAATGAAAATCAACAAGACAAATGGGTAACAAAATGATACTCGTTCTTTCCAGAATGATGGCTCATGACAGAGGACTAGACTATCTCCCATCAACAATTCCATTGGGCCTTGGCATGCTAAGACCTAACGAAGCAGGTGAAGTCGATTCCTGTATCTGTAAGCTGCATCAAACTGCACTGTCAACCATATCGACACATATATTAGAAAACATACCATGAAGAAGAGTCACAGCGTAGCAGGGTACTCACGGGTGACTAATGCTACACTGTCTTCTTCACCAGGACTGCCATGAATCATAACAACATAAAAAATGCATCATGATAATATCGTTAATAGTCAGAAGAAACATAAACCATACTATGCACATATCCATCATAATATCATCATAAAAAAATAACCCAATGATCATAATGTCAAATGTATCCTTTGCATAATATAACAACTAGCATAGCATCAAAGATCTACATAAGTAATGTATTGTAGCATCCAACACAACTAAACGACTAGCAACTAGTCAAAAACAAACTGAAACATATAGTATCATTGGAAGGACACTACATCCTCCCCCCTAAGATAAGGCTTACTCCTGGAAGCCTACAAACAAGCATGGGCCACTAGAGCCCTTATTACTAGGAGGTTCATCTAAACCTCAACCAGTTTCCTCATCTTTCGAGAGAGGACACTCCTCAGGGTCCTCATCTGAGTCCATAGCTACCTTCATGGGTGCGGAAGGCTATGTTCGAAGGATTTCCTTCTCTTCCTTAGATAAATTAGGTGTGTTTAGTCTACACCCCAATGGCCAAACCTGAATAATGGATGGTTTCTTCACCTTAACTCTGTATCTTGGCTCCACAATTTTCTTCCCTTTTAACATCTTGAGCCAAGTGAGGGCTTGGGCCATAATCTCATCATCAGAAATATGAGATGGTTATTTCAATGTGGGGTTTTTCTTGATGACCATACCCTTTTCGACAGCCTTTATTTCCTTTCCATTCCTCTTTTCGGGCTTTGAATTTCCCATCCCTACACACAAACAAGGGTAACGATTAGACTCAAAAAAAAATTCAAGTCCTGACTTATCCTAACTTAACATATATTTACACACTCATGCAACACAAGTGTCCATAATACATATCCCTAGTAGGAAGGATATTGATGCATTACGCACTACACCAAGGGTCCTACCCTTTCCATTGGTTTTATGTATCATTGGGCCAACAATACCTAACAACAACTCCTAGGTAGACAAGCGAAAACAACCCAAAAGGAAAAACGGAACTCAAGAGTTCAACACCTAGGTCAATGTAATGGGCTTACATGTATCCAAAGTGCCCGGTGTTATAACCTGATGCTCTGATACAATGCTATAGTGCCCTGCCATGGAACCCAAAGAACAACACGAACTACAATAAAAGATTCGAATAATTTTTATTTAAAAATAAATAAAAATACAACATGCGACATGCAATATAAAAATGAGTGATTCTAGGGTTTCATAACAATGCTACTAAAACAATAACATAAAATAATAACTCACATAACGTACCAAATACAAGAACATAAGAATAGGTCATATCTCGATTACATTTCAATAAGAGATTCATTACAAGATCAATTACAACAAATGAGATTATGACAAATCTTGATACAACCAGTATCATAATACAATAATATCTCATGTAATCATCATGAGTGTACATGATAAAGATGAAGAACAAGTAGACTATCGAACTTGTCCATGAGCACGATCCACATCTAGCTCCATGAACAAAGTGAATCCAAGAACCTCTCAAGAACAATCTTGTCTTGAACTGCATCACCTGCAAGGGGACCCAATAGAGGATAGAGCACGTTCCTCCCAACCATGTGGTTCTCGAAAGACCACCCCCCTTGCTAGGAGATAGAAGAAGGTCCACAATTGAAACAACCATCAAAGAAGATAGTACATACATCATAGGGCTGACAACCACATCACCACATAACGACATATTGAAACCATAAAAGTACATAGAATCTCCTAGAGGGACAATCTCAACAATCAAAGACTCAACACATGAGACCAAATTTATTAGGATGAGAGTGTCATCACATACAATGTTCTAGGTTACCCTGGTGAACCTTCCTAGATTACCGACCCTCATCCTGAGTTACCCTGGAAATCTCTATTGATTCTCGACCCCAAAACATACATATGTAGAATCGAATTACTTTTCGAGAAGACAAAGTAATCGACTATGCCATTCTAGGCCTTCTCATCCTACCCTTAGTCTATACAAGCTCTAAGGCATAATATGAGGTATTACATTATCTAGATTATTTATGGAGATCACCCAATCCCCAGTACATTAATTAAATTTTTCTCTAAATTACAAACTCCTGATAGGTTACCCTGGTTCCACTTAAGGGTTTTGGCCCCTATTGAAAGCCACTCTCCCTACTTACATAACTCAAAATCAAGTACCAAGGAAATAGATTACATGCACGCCAAATAAATCCATGTACAAACATAACTCAAACATGACATAATCCGTCTAACTATCAACATACCACCCATGGTGGAAACAATCGTGCAAGGCTAAATCCCCAGAAAAGTTATTGTCATAGAACAATAAAGTATGATCATATAAAACTTTACAATTCAAATCTTATTTTGTAGCCTCTGAATGACTTCTAATGTTGAAAATACAAGATAATAAAACATGAACCAAAAACCACTTTTATATTCAATAACAACCATACCCTTGCTTTGCACAAACAATCCAACCAATACTAGAAGTATAAAACACAAGGGTGAGTAAACAAAACCCTCAAATCAAGTTACAAAATGATCCACATATATAAAAGGTAATCTCCTTTCATTATTTACATACTATAGATAATTTCCTTCATTTTATTTTTCCACACTTTCATTTACCCGTTCAACAAATGTTCTTCCACTTAACCATCATAAATCATATTTCTCAAATTCTAAAACATTATTTCTTGCAATAACATAACAACACAATTATTTGCATATATATATATAAACATATAGATATCGCAAGAGTATGAGGAACCTGACAGTAAAGGGGCCACCAACTCACACTAGAGTCTAACATGTCTTTTAAGAAAAGAAGATATGATCATGTTTAACTTTCAGTCCAACAACAAATTTTATCCTATGAAGAAGATTCCTTAAAGATATTACCACACATTTAGTAGGTGTAAGTAAGGTTATTAACATGCATTTGAAGATACATCAACTCAAATATTAACCCTGTGAAGACCACAATAATTCAAACAACAACATGATAAGGGATACTCAACATCTTCCAAGGCAATCGACGATATAAGAAAAAGAGAGAAAGTGAGATGGTGCGGATAAAAGTTAACTAGTATTTTAAAATAGAATAAATACATCTCAAGAATACACATGCCTTGCTCCATCTCATTCAACCACCACTAAGAGTATAGTAAGCCATCGAGGTGGAGGAAATTATTGTATAAGGGTAATTTTCAATGTTCTAGGTAACGACTTAATGCCAAAAGAAAAATAGTGACAACTTAAGTCTGAAAAGTGAATGATAAGAACATTGAGTGTAATCATTATAATCCATAGCTAATAATGATGGAAACAAATAACTACATGCAACCCTAAAGCGACGCTCTCCAATAACTCAAGATCTAGTAAATTAAATAAGACTTAGTTGATAGCGATGGTAGAAAATTAATACAGAGCTTATGTTGATTACTAAAATGAAATTATTATTGGAAGAAAGGGAATTATATACAAAAAAATGTCAACCATTCACCAGGCAAGTTTACAGACTAAAAAAAATGGTGAACAAGAGTTAAAAGAGGAAAGGATGACTTCAAAATATGCATCAACCTAATAAATGAGAGGCAATTGAGGTAAGGGTGCCGACTGCATCAAACTGAAATTACAAATTAATAAAATGAAAGGCTTGCAAGATGACGAGCGTCGACACTCATCACTCATAGTATGCAAAATGATTTTATTGAGGAGAGCACCAGATCAAGGACACACAAAAAGATAAGAAAATGACAACAAAAATATCTTGCAAAGACCCTAAATGAATGCAAAGGATGATAAGGATCTAAAACAACCAAATCTCACAAAGTAATCATATGAATAATATCGAGGAGATTGTTATAGGGATTACTATGTAGTCTATGAAAGAGAAATAGACATAAAAGACAATGTTGGTTATTATAAGCAAACTTATGAGATAATTGAATGAGAAGACTGCCATAAGTTTGGTTACTAGATAATGTTAAGAATAAGGCACATCTCTTGATAATTTCATCCTTGGAGGTGGTTTTCATAAACCAAGGAACGATGGAATTTTAGTGTGAAAAGAGCTTGTGATACTAAGAGACGAGAAACATCAATAAAATGATACAACAATTAAATTATACAGGCGAACTATTAAAATAAAGGATTATTCATTTCACAGAACATTAATGGGATTTTAAAGAAATTATCTTACAATTTTACAAATACAGAGCTAAACTTTCATTATCATAATACTTTCTTTAAATCTGATAACATTTCCATTTTCTAGTGTATGTGCAGGTAATTCAACAACTAGGTTCATAAAGAAAGATCAATAACTTTGAACAAGTAACATATTCAAGAAATGAAACAAAAACACAGGAGAAAACCTAGAATAATCTTTCGGATTCCGACGAAGAGTGAATAGAACACAGGAAACCGATTTTGGATACCTTCCATCACCTGCAAGGCCTTCGAATTCACAACTTCCAAAATTTTCAAAACCAAACACATAGAAAAATAGAGAAAGCTTCTTTCCCAAAAATAATTGCCGTGAAACAATTTTTTTTACCAGAAACCAATTGTCGTGTGCAAAAATTGCATAATCTTCCTTAAATAAATTTCCAATTAAAATTCATTCACAAAACATAACTGGCAGTCTACATGCCATCCAAATTGAAAGGACATTTAAAACTATATTATAGTTCTAGTTAACCATCCTCTGGCATCATGTTCGAGTTCTCAGATATTTTGCAAATTTTATTGAAAACAAATCCTTTTAAAATATCTATTTTAAGAGTATTTAAGTTGCACAATACATCAAAAATATAAATTGAATCAATATTCTATTTTAATAGTTGAATTAATTAAACCTTTTAAACATTAAATCAAACCATTATAAAATAATCTAACATGGTTATTTAATTCTAACATTGAAATTAAAATCACAATAGAATCGACACTTATTAATCAAATCATTTATCTAATTTAAAAAAAGTGAACTTATAACATGAGGAACATAGAACAACATGATGGAATAATGGACTACACAATAGAATGAAAATAAACAAGACAAATGGGTAACAATATGATACTCATTCTTTCAAGAGAATGATGGATCATGACAAAGGACCAGACTATCTCCCATCAAAAATTCCATTGGGCCTTGGCATGCTTAGACCTAATGAACCAAGTGGAGTCGATGCCTATATCTGCAAGTTGCATCAAAACTGCACTGTCAACCATATCAACAAATATATCAGAAAACACACCGTGAAGAAGAGTCACAGTGTAGCAAGGTACTCATGAGTGACTAATGCTACACTGTCTTCTTCACGAGGACTAACATGAATCATAACAACATAAACATTAAATACATCATGATAATATCGTTAACAGTTAGAAGCAACATAAACCATACTATGCACATATCCATCATAAATATCATCATAAAAACATAACCTGATGATCATAATGTCAAATGTATCCTCTACATAATATAACAACTAGCATAACATCAAAGATCTACAGAAGTAATGTATTGTAGCATCCAACACAACTAAATGACTAGCAACTAGTAAAAAACAAACTGAAACATATAGTATCACTAGAGGGACACTATAGTAGAAAATCAGTGCCTTAATGTGAAATTTGTCTTTCTAGTCTACGAAGGTTTAAGCTAGATGTATTTTGAAAATAAGAAAAGAGAATTTTTTTTTGAAGGGATTTAGATACAGGAAAAACCATAGGAGACCCTAAAACTAAATAACCTAGAAGTTACATTCTGGTTGATGAATAAATAAGAATCCAAATAGAGGTTAGTATAATCAAATCATCCATGCATGGTTGTTGGTATCATTAGAGTATCAAATAAATTATGAAGAAATGGCATGAAAGGCAGTTACTAGGCTTTGAAACCCTCTCACGTTGCAACATGCTACAAGAGAAACTTGAGGATCATATGGTTTGGGGTAGTTAAAATATGGAAGACATAGATGTTTCCAAAGCCTAGGGGCATAGGTTAACTTCAAGATCTAAATTTTCCACATGTTCTATATCTTCAATATTCTCTTTATCCACCATTTGTCACCACTTAAATTTTTGTTTCCTTTATTAGACGCTTTAACACAACTACTTTATGATTCTTCTTCTATCAATATCCCTCATTGAAACTCCTTGATAAAATTCTAGATGGTTATATTCCTTTTAGAATTCATGATGGTTTCTTTTTATACCACTAGAATGTTCCTTAGATTCTACTATGTCTACTCAATGTATGACTATATTTCATTCATACCAATATACACAAACACTGTTAATAGATAGTAAAATATGGAGGGTTCTTGTTGTTGTCACTATATCATGAAAAACTACTCACTAACCATGCACTATCATACTCATTGTCATTGCTACACATAGTATATAAGGTTTTGCACAAGTGATTGGCACTTTTGAAGGAACCATTCAATTTTACTAATCGGATGATTTTTGAGGGACTTCATAAGATTGTTTAAGCTTTAACCTCATCACAACCTTAACTTCCTTAAAAAATATAACTTGTTGAAAGGAATCTGCAACTCAAACTACCACAAACTGTCCTTTTCCTAAAGACTTAATCATTTATTTGTGTATTTTCTTGGACCATGAGCATTATTATGAGAGATCAATAATTCCATAATTTCACAAATTTATCCTACAATCCTTTGATTACTATTCTCTCATGGAAAAATCCATGATAGACTCCAAGGTTATCCTTTAGGATTGTGAGTGACTGAGAATAATGGACATTTGACTTGTTATTTCCTTTATTGAAACTTTGAAGAAGTCTTTTCACAGGTTTATGAACAACTCTTCTATGCATGGACTGTTCATAGTTTGAGCCTTCTTATGAGCATCACTATCATGATATTTCCATTTAATGCACAAGGTTCTTATGTAAAAACCTCTACAATTCTAACCTTCTGATTGCTGACTTGATCACTTGGATGTGAAATCACTATCATCTATGCACAAACCACATTCTTCCTCTCCCTATCATTTGATGGCCATATAATTATTGCATCTCTCATGTGACTGTCACCTTACTTGATTTGAATTGAGTGCCTTATTAAGATTTTATGCATCCATTTATCACAAAGGTCTATCATCAAGGTTTCCATGCTAGATTGACTACCCTCAATCTCTATTTTTTTCCTTTTAATGCGAAGTAGAGGATTTTATAGTCATCAAGGCCAATGCCCTTTTATATTGCAATATTATGCAACAACCTTTCACTCCTCTGTGTAGATTTCCACTGTGACAGTCTTTATGACTATCCTCTAAAAGTATGACTACACCCTTGCTTATGTTCATGAAACTTTTAGCATTATAATAGAACTTTGCAATTTTGAATTTACACATCTTTAGGACTATCACATATAAATTGCATTCACTAGACTCATATTGACAACCTTTTACCCTATGCATTCTTACCATGAGATAGGGATCTATTTAAGGTTTTATAAGGGTTTAGGTAATAGAAAGGAACTTCCACTACTTCTCCTAGTGCATGATTTTTCCCTTCCACATCACCTACTTGTCATGACAGTTTCCTTTAGCATGTTATGTGTATGATTTTCCTAAACTTATTTGACAGTCTATTGAAATGTTTTTTCTCTAGATTTATCAATTTATGGACTATCAATCATGCCAAATTATGAAGGTTCAAAGGCTATGTATGGTTTTAAAGAAACTTTCATACATATTATTGGTAGAAATAACAACATTTGACTAGAATTTTCATCAAATAATCCTTTCTTTGGTAGTCTCTTTGGTCTCAAACTATTGACCTAGGAACTCATTGGCAGTGAGGTATTTAACACCTTTTGATCAAATCATTGGCTTCCGTAGTGCTACAAGCTTGTTAGCGAAGTATTAGCTTGACAACACAAATAAAGGGTCTTGTTCAAATATTTTGAATCATCCACTACCTTGATTTTGAATATCTTAATGTCTTCCTTCCTGACCTAGACTATCAGACTATACTTGATACTTTTCTTATAGGGTGTGCATATCTCATAGAACTCTTCATTACCCTTTTTGTAATGCCCCACCAAGTAACCCTAAAGGAAGTTGCAATTAACATCTTAAGTGAACCAATTTTTTTTATAAAGTGCATTTAACATACACATTCACTTACTAATTAACAACAACCTCTAAGGCTACAAGGTTAGGATACTTAAACCCACACATACATATTACATATAACCATAGCATTATGAACTTTATGAAATAAACATCATACATCATAAGAATACCACATAACCTAATAAGATAATCAACCAACATACAATCTCATAAACATTATCTTAATCCAATAGTTACATCACTTATTCCCAGAATGAGACAATAGTACATAAGATTACAATTACAGAATTCTACCTCATAAACATAAGAGGGGTAAAATAACTTATACAAGTTAAAATATTACAATGAAAGTAATTACAACAAGAACCGCGAGCTGTCCATCTGGATGTCTCGCCACCAAGTACTGAAGATAGATGGGGACCCAACAGTTTTGGTGCATGTTCCACCCAACCAATGTGGTATCCAAAGGCCCACCCCCCATGCTAGGAGATAGTAACAAAGTAACATGGACAAGATTCTACTACCTCTAACCAAAGGCAAACTCATACTGATATAACCAAATAAATGAACTAACAAGTACAACTCAGTTACGATACAAGTACAAATCAAGTACAACTCCAACATCACTGACATAGGTCACATTGCTTCCAGACATAATATTAATCAAGTATGTTCAGAGAACCATACACATAAAACAATTAACAACAGTTGTCCTAGATAGAGTGTCATCGCAAGGTTTGTCATGAGATCTCCTCTGGGCATTCTTCATAGGCTATGGCACAAATAATCCTGGTGGTCTCAACTGAATCCCAGCACTCATACTCACTCATGCGGAATCAACTACCTCTCATAAGGACAAGATAGTTGATCTTGCCATTCCAGGCCTTCTCACTCATCCCAAGTCTATACGAGCCCTTGTGTCTATGAGTGAGGATTAAATTATCTTAATTAGTGTGAACTGCATCCTAATCATCTAAGTACATTAATTTAATTATCACTTGATTAACTCACTTTTGAAGGTTACCCGGTTTACCACTTTGGGCTCTGACCTCTATCAAAAGCCACTCTTCTAATGGACAACGTACTCACAACCAATCACTAAGAGAAACACAAGTGCATACAAACTAGGCATCATAACCACTCCAACACAAGGAGAATACAAATAATAGAAACTCACTTCAAACATCTTGGAGGCAACAACACATAGTCCACTCCTTTCACAAGAGGTACAAAACATCCCCGTTCATGGGTAAAACTGAAAAGACGCCATGCACTACCCAAGGGAAAACAACTGGATGGCATAAATATTCAACAAACCCTTATCATTTAAGTTCTTCTGGAAGACTTATAATTTAGGACTATTACCAAAACCAACAATGCAACTTGACGACATTGCAACAAAAGCATTCAAGTCATCAATCAAATCTAATATTTGGATTTCCTAAATCCATACTCATTCAATAGGTAGTGTTGACAAAGTCAAAGACACGATAACTAGATCATCTAAAATAATCATAACCCCTATTTCCCTTTTCATTATTGGAAATCTAAAACAATTAAACTTACTTCCCTTTACTGAATACAGAGAATTAAATCCTTTAAGATAATCATGAGGAAGATACTACTTTTGGATATACTAAATCCATATCTCTTTCATAATCCAATCACAATGATTCAATTAATCTAAATAGAAATTAATAAATAACGTAATTGATTGCCTCATCAATAAAACAACTTCTAAATTTACTTTTAAATCAACACAAATCCATGCAAGTAAACTCTTTCCATTTCCTAACCAAATCTTACATCTCATTCAATTTTCTATTTAAAATATTCAATCACTTTAATATAATAAAATATTGTTTCTCTATCCATTTTCTATATACACTAATCAATCTATTTTTAAATCTTCATACAATAATATATTGCATGCATCTCATTAAAATAAAATATGATAATGAATTTTACACTTAATATACATATATATGCTCCATATTATATAGACACCAAATATATATATTAATAAATTTAAGTACATATATTCTTTAATATTCCATTCACAATGACTAGATTACTCTATGGAACTAATGTAATGCCCCACCAAGTAACCTTAAAAGGAAGTTGCAATTAACATCATAAGCGAACTAATTTTTTTTTTTATAAAGTGCATTTAACATACACATTTGCTTACTAGTTAACAACAACCTCTAAGGCTACAAGGTTAGGATTACATAAACCCACACATACATATTTCATACAACCATAGCATTATGAACCTTATGATATAAACATCATACATCATAAGAATACCACATAACATAATAAGATAATCAACCAAGATACAATCTCATAAACATTATCTTAAACCAATAGTTACATCACTCATTCTAGAATGAGACAATAGTACAAATGTATTACAATTACATAATTCCACCTCATAACAAAAGAGGGATGAATAACTTATACATAAGTTAAAATATTACAATACAAGTAATTACCACAAGAATCGTGAGTTGTCCATCTGGATGTCTCGCCACCAAGTACTGAAGATTCGATGGGGACCCAACGGTTTTGGTGTATGTTCCACCCTACCAATGTGGTACCCGAAGGCCCACCCCCCATGCTAGGAGATAGTAACAAAGTAACATGGACAAAGATCTACTACCTCTAACCAAAGGCAGACTCAAACTGACTCATACTATTATAACCAACCAAATGAATTCACAAGTACAATTCATTCACCACACAAGTACGAATCAAGTACAACTCAAGTACAATACAAATACAAATCAAATACAATACAATACAAGTACAACTCCAACATCACTGACATAGGTCACATTGCTTCCAGACATAAAGTAGATCGAGTATGTTCAAATAACCATACACATAAAATAATTAACAACAGTTGTCATAGATAGAGTGTCATTACAAGGTTTTTCATGAGATCTCCTCTGGGCATTCTTCATAGGCTCCAGCACAAGTAATCTTGGTGGCCTCAACCGAATCCCGGCGCTCATACTCACTCATGCGGAATCAACTACCTCTTGCAAGAACTAGATAGTTGATCTTGCCATTCCAGGCCTTCTCACTCACCCCAAGTCTAAACAAGCCCTTGTGTCTATGAGTGAGGATTGAATTATCTTGATTAATGTGAAGTTAGTCCTAATCTTCTAAGTACATTATTTTAATTATCACTTGATTAAATCACTCCTGAAGGTTATCTAGTTTACCTCTTTGGGCTCTGGCGCCTAACAAAAGCCACTCTTCTATTTGACAACACACACTCAAACAATCCTCCAAGGGAACCACAAGTGCATACCAACTGGGCATCATAATCCACTCCAACACAAGGAGGATATAAATAATAAAACTCACTCCATACATCTTGGAGGCAACAAACACATAGTCCACTCCTTTCACAGGAGGTACAAAAGATCTCACTCCAAACATCTTGGAGGCAACAACACATAGTCTACTCCTTTCACAGGAGGCAACAAGATGAAACCACATAACAAGGTCACTCCATACAAGGAGACACGGATCCCATAATCCGCTCCTAAACCAAGGAGGTGCAAACATCCCCTTTCATGAAAATCGGGTAAAACTAAAAAGACGCCATGCACTACCCAAGGGAAAACAACTGGATGGCCTAAAGATTTAACAACCCCTATCCTCTAAGTTCTTATGGAAGACTTATAATTTAGGACTAACACTAAATCCGAAAACCAACAATGCAATTTGACGACATAGCAACAAAAGCATTCAAGTCATCAATCAAATCTAATATTTGGATTTCCTAAATCCATACTCATTCAATAAGTAGTGTTGAGAAAGTCAAAGACATGATAACTAGATCATCTAAAATAATCATAACCCCTATTTCCCTTTTCATTATTGGAAATCTAAAATAATTAAACTTACTTCCCTTTACTGAATACAAAGAATTAAATCCTTTAAGATAAGCATGAGGAAGATACTACTTTTGGATATACTAAATCCATATCTCTTTCACAATCCAATCACAATGATTCAACTAATCTAAATAGAAATTAATAAATAACATAATTGATTGCTTCATCAATAAAACAATTTCTTAATTTACTTTTAAATCGACACAAATCCATGCAAGTAAACTTTTTCCATTTCCTAACCAAATCTTACATCTCATTCACTTTTCTATTTAAAACATTCAATCACCTTAATATAATAACATATTGTTTCTCTATCCATTTAAAAAATGCAATTTCATCAATGTATAAAAAATATATCTTTTGGTTTATCTATTTAACCACGCATTCATATTGTTTCTAATTAAATCTCATTAATTAAAATAAACATTCAAATATAAATATTTCTATAATTCTTCAATATATTTAAATATCTTTTTCTATACATTTTCTACACATACTAATTATTTATTTTAGAACACTAATAATACCCAATTTGCAAACAAAAGAATAAAATAATATAAAATATTATTTATTCTCTCAAATGGATAAATACCTTCAATATACATATACTAAATATAAATTAATATATTTAAATATATTTAATCTTAACATATCTTCTATCCCTTTATAAATATTTTTCAAATTAATAATTGAACTTTTACATATGGATTTAAATTTCACAATTCAATTTTAAATTATGCATTCTTTAAATCAAATATTTAACTCCTTCAATTAAACTTTAACATGCCATTTTAAAATAAACAATAATTTCTCCATATGTTTATAATTTTAATTCCACTAATGTAATATACAAATTTTATTTAAAATAATATAAATAAATATAATACTTTAGTATTATAAATTATAATATAAAATATTATTAAATAATATTTTAATATTATAATAACAATACATAAAATATTAATATTTATAAATATCAATTTATTATTATTTTATTTTCAGAACAGCCATGGGAAAATATCTTAACATCATTCTCATGTTTCAAGCATAACTCAAAAACTACGATCTGAGTATTTGAGATTTTTGGACAGGGGTTAAAAAATTGCAAAATGAAAAAACCCTTTAAATTTCTTGAAAACCTAGTTTGTGAAAGTAAAGTTATAGGCGACGCAATCGGACCATTTTACCATGAAAATATAATTATACTGCAGATTTTAAAATCCGTTTTTTGATAATAAACATAAGGTTTCATTTTTTAAAAACATTCTAAATGCATTGTTCAATCTCTCTGTTTGATTTCCAATAACAACATAATCGATTTCCCCAAATAGTTTAAATTCAACTGAGGTTTTCACAATTTTCACTCAAGAATTTTCACAAGCAAAGGCTATAAATATTTAATTATTTTCTTCTAATAACAAATTTATTTTCTAAAACAGATTTAACAAACAAATTCTTTAATCACTACTATTTAAAAAAAAACAATCAAGAACAATAAAACACAAAGAGGAAAACCTGGTACAAGAAGCTACAGGAAGAGATGAATTTCTGATGCAAGCCTCCTCCAAAGATTTCTTGAATTTTTCTTCAATCCTCCAAAGAATCCAATCCAAAATCCAACAAATGCAAACAATATTTCCTTCAATCAATTCTACAATCAAACTTTCTTCAAACCCTTGTGCAAATTTTTCAAAATTTCTTCCCTGCTGTAAAAATGTATTTTTTCCTTCTAAAAGATTTTTCTACCCTAAAATTAAAACATGTATTCTTTATAAATCAAAAATACCTAATCCAACCCTAATTCACATTACATGCAAATTAGATATTTCAATTTCAATATTTACAACCCTAATTCACATTACATACAAATTAGATATTTCAAATTCAATTTCAATTTCAATTTCAATTTTCAATTTCAATTTCACTTTCAATTTCAAATTTCAATTTCACTTTTCAAAAACCCACTTTCAATTTAAAATGCAATTTCAAATAATAAATTAATTTTCAAAGTTGCAACCAATTTCCCAAATAAACATTTAATTACAATTTCTAATTTAATTCCCACACGTTGAAATTAAATTCCAAAATTAATTTTAATTCTTTTATTTCATTTCATTCTCTTGCATCACGTTTAATTAATTAATTTAATTATTTAATAACTAAATTCAACCCCCTTGGATTAAATTTAATTAATTAAATAATTTAAATATAATTAATTAATTTAAATATAAACTTTTATCCACATTGCATTATTTAAATTAAATAATCATCAACATGATTTAAATGCAATTATTCTAAATATCTATTTCCAAATCAATAATCCTTCAGAAATAAATAACATCAAAACAAGACAGACAATGACTTGACACACACAACTGACGACACACTAAGGCTAGGGCATAGACTTGACACATGTTACCTAGCTACTATCTGCCATTCAACTTAACCATTGGATCGACATGCTCAAACCTGTGAAACCAAGTGGAGTCGATGTCATGTACGTGCAATCCTGCAACCAAGTAAATAACATCATACAATATATCTAGCATATATTACACACCGTGAAGAAAGAATTACGGATTCGTAGGGCGCTCGCAAGCGAGTGATGCGAACTTGTCCTCTTCACCAATACACTCATCGAAACTAACACTTCCATCATAATCCAGTAATCTCATAATAACATCTCATGTTAACTCTGCAACAACATTAATCTATAATGCATGTGAAACAATAATCAGATAACTACATCCCACAATAATATTTGTCACTCAATAGTAGCAATCAAAACATTATAACAAAATGTATCGAGTATCAAAGTAATTGCAACCAAACATAGCATAAAGCAAGTTGAACAAGAATCAAAACAAAGGGGTATTACAACTAAATAAAACATAATAACTATTTGCCTTTTTCAATATAGTTAGTTACTAAATTTATTTTTAATGCAACCTAGCATTATTGCAAACAATCATTTCAATTTTCTATCCGGAGTCTATGTCTCTTCAACTATCTATTTAAAAACATGCAATTTCATCAATGTATAAAAATATCTTTTGGCTTATCTATTTCACCACGCATTCATATTGTTTCTAATTAAATCTCATTAATTAAAACAAACATTTAAATATAAATATTTTTATAATTCTTCAATATATTTAAATATCTTTTTCCTTATCAATTTTGACCATACATTCAAAACTTATCTTTTAAATTCTTCACGCAAAGCTAAATTACACGCATTTAAATAAAACAAGGTAAATACTGATTGAAAATACTCATGGATATATATATACATCTCAATATATTTTCTTCAATCATATTAACAAAATAAATATTTTTTTAAAATCAAGTAATTACTTTTATTAAAAAATATCTTTCTCTATACATTTTCCACACATACTAATCATTTCTTTTAAAACACTAATAATACCCAATTTGCAAACAACATAATAAAATAAGATAAAATATTATTTATTTTCTCAAATGGATATATACTTTCAATATATATATACTAAATATAAATTAATATATTTAAATATATTTAATCATTAACATATCTTCTATTTTTTACAAAATATCAAATTGTTTAATTCAAAATAAAATATCCTTTATCATCAATTTTCCAATATATATATATATATATTTTTCCAATTAAATTAAATTAATAATTGAACCTTTTACACATGAATTTAAATTCCACAATTAAATTTTAAATTATGCATTCTTTAAATCAAATATTTAACTCTTTCAATTAAACTTTAACATGCCATTTTAAAATAACCAATAATTTCCCATATGTTTATAATTTTAATTCCACTAATCTAATATACAAATTTTATTTAAAATAATATAAATAAATATAATACTTTAATATTATAAATTATAATATAAAATATTATTAAATAATATTTTAATATTATAATAACGATACATAAAATATTAATATTTATAAATATCAATTTATTATTATTTTATTTTCAGAGCAGCCATGAGAAAATAACTTAATAATAGTCTTATGTTTCAAGCATAACTCAAAAACTACAATCTGGGTATTTGCGATTTTTTGACAGGGATAAGAAAATTTCAAAATGCAATAACCTTTTATATTTCCTGACAACCCAGTTTGTGTAAGAGGAGTTATAGGCGACGAAACCAAACTATTTTACCATGAAAAATATAACTATACTGCAGATTTCAAAATCCGATTTTTAATAATAAACAGAAAGTTTCATTTTCTAAAAACATTCTAAATGCATTGTTCAATCTCTCTATTTGATTTCCAATAACAACATAATCGATTTCCCTAAATAGTTTAAATTCAACTGAGGTTTTCACAATTTTCACTCAAGAGTTTTCACAAGCAAAGGCTGTAAATATTTAATTATTTTCTTCTAATAACAAATTTATTTTCTAAAACAGATTTAACAAACAAATTCTTTAATCACTACTATTTAAAAAAAAACAATCAAGAACAATAAAACACAAAGAGGAAAACCTGGTACAAGAAGCTATATGAAGAGATGAATTTTTTATGCAAGCCTCCTCCAAAGATTTCCTGAATTTTCTTCAATCCTCTAATAAATCCAATCCAAAACCCAACAAATGCAAACAATCTTTCCTTCAATCAATTCTACAATCAAACTTTATTCAAACCCTTCTTGTACAAGTTTCCAAAATTTCTTCTCTGTTGTAAAAATGTATTTTTTTTCTAAATCTCTTTCTGCTGCCCTAAAATTAAAACATGTATTCTTTATATATCAAAAATACCTAATACAACCCTAATTCACATTGCATGCAAATTAGATATTAATTTCAATTTCAATTTTAATTTTAATTTCAATATTTACAACCCTAATTCACATTACATGCAAATTAGATATTTCAATTCCAATTTCAATTTCAATTTCACTTTTCGAAAACACACTTTCAATTTAAAATGCAATTTGAAATAATAAATTAATTTTCAAAGTTGCAACTAATTTCCCAAATAAACATTTAATTACAATTTCTAATTTAATTCCTACACGTTGAAATTAAATTCCAAAATTAATTTTAATTCTTTTATTTCCTTTCATTCTCCTGCATCACGTTTAATTAATTAATTTAATTATTTAATAACTAAATTCAACCCCTTTGTATTAAATTTAATTAATTAAATAAACTAAATATAATTAATTAATTTAAATATAAACTTTTATCCACATTGCATAATTTAAATTAAATAACCATCAACATGATTTAAATGCAATTATTCTAAATATCTATTTCCAAATCAAGAATCCTTCAGAATTAAATAACATTAAAACAAGACAGACAATGACTCGACACAGACAACTGACGACACACTAAGACTAGGGTGTAAAATTGACACATGTTACTTAGCTACTATCTCCCGTTCAACTTAACCGTTGGATCGACACGCTCAAACCTGTGAAACTAGGTGGAGTTAATGTCATGTACTTGCAATCCTGCAACCAACTAAACAACATCATACAATATGTCCAGCATATAATACACATCGTGAAGAAGGAATTACGGATTCGTAGGGTGCTCGCAAGCGAGTGATGTGAAACTATCATCTTCACCAATACATTCATCGAAACTGACACTTCCATCATAATCCAAGAATCTCATAATAACATCTCATGTTAACTCTGCAACATCATTAATCCATAATGCATGTGAAACAATAATCAGATACCCACATCCCACAATAGTAGCGATCAAAACATCATAACAAAATGTATCTAGTATCAAAGTAACTGCAACCAAACATCACATAATGCAAACCAAACAAGAAGCAAAATAGAGGGGTATTACACTTTTCATATTTTCTATTTTATGATCTTATACATATGTTCTTCCTTTATTGTACTTTGTCATTGCTCATTTGATATCTCCATCCTTTTGGGTATGACTCTTTACCCTTAACTATCAATTCATGTTGTCATTGATCCACTATATTTAGGTTCTTCATTTTAAAAGTCACATAATTATGACATCTCCTTATTTGTTTCTTTTGGCATGGCCATCGTCTAGGGTTTAAGGACTAGTAGTTTCATGCATAAAGTATGCAAATATCTTCATTATGATTTCCTCCTTTGAAAATTTCACATATAGTTGGTAGAAAACTTCCCATGACTATAGAAGTGAGAGCAAAATCTGAGTGATTTAAGGGTTTCCTCCATTTGTACAACCTCTTCATTCCTAAAAGGATACAAAAGATAGATGAAAGTTAGTTGTTATGTTGCACTTGATTTTAAATTTGAATCCATTTTTATGGATGACTTCAAAGCATTATTTTTACTCTTATATTTCTCAAAAACCTTGTCACATGCAACTCCCTTGAAATTTGATAATCGGAAGAGAAAAACTATGGTTGTAGAGGCCAACCCATTTTATCTTTGTTAAGCCTATTGTAGTTTCATGAGCTATTCATATTATTGTCATTAAAAATATTTATCATCTCACCTTTATGACCTATTTTTAGGTCACTCTGATAGGTGAGGTTGTCATTGTTGTCTCCCATCTCATTGTTAATATACCTTTATCTAAACACAACCTTTGCACTAAGACTATGATAAAATTATTTTGTCAAAGTTGTTGACATCTGCAATCCCTCTTAAGTCACTACAAAACTTCAAACTATAAAATAAATTGAGAAGGGACTAATATTAGACATTTATTTTTTTTATAAAGTATTATTACTTTGCCTCTCCCAAAATATTTTTTTCCTTCATCTTGTTACATCATCCTTAAGTAATTTGATCAAGACATCTTGAGACATCTTGTTGTCAAGGTCTATACAACAATGACAAACTAATTATATTCATTTATGAATGAGATTTCACTAATAATCACATCAAACTAGTGGGATTAGATGAGAATAGCTTCAAATGTATAAGATTTAAAGAATATAAAATGAAATAACGTGACTGTTTTTTATTAGAGGTAAATAATGGGTTTTGAAGGGCCCCAAAACCCTTTACAAAAAAGAGCAACTAAAACAAAATAAAGCAACATCTAGAACATATCATCCCATACGCAACACACCATCAACAAAAAATTATCCAAAAAGGAGGAACCAAATCAACAACATTACATATTCTTCAGTATATCCGCAACCTCCACATCACACACCAGATCCTTCAGGCCCTCATCCAAGACATCAGAGAATTCTTTAAAAAGAGCCCTAGTTTGAGCTTTAGTCTTGTTATAGGTCTTAGCCCTAGGCCCACCCAAATTCACCTCACTAATAAAAACATTATTATTCTCACTACCCTTATCAACAGACACCTCCCCCTCCAGCAACATACCACCAACTCCAATATTAGTAGATAGAGAAACCTCCTTACATTTTTTGACACTATCAATAGGAGAGTTAATACAAACAAACTCAAAATTAACCCTAGAGTTCATCCCCTCCCCACCCTTATCCATGTTAGTATAAATCCTCTCCAAATGATTTTCAAGGGTGAGAAATCTTCCTTCAATATTTTGCTTCATCAGAAGCATTTCATCTGTCATAATTTTCAAATAATTCATCAAGTCATCAATCTGATCTTGATCTGGGGACTCATCAGCTTTACTCGTCACACCACAAACTTTCACATTGATTATATTAAGATCATGAAAAATCCATTTAAATAACTTGTAAAAAAATATGGAACCCTCTCCAGCAGTTCCCAAAACATCACAAATATTTTCCTTATCAATATTAAAAATTCCCTTACCCTCAACATCCTCCTCATGAGAGGACCTTACCTTATCTCGACTAGCAAAGACATCATTCCTCTTCCCAACAACTACCAACATTTTGATTCTTTGAATAGACTCCACAATCTCTGCAACAACCACCTTTCTTTTCTTTTGCTTATTCGATTCCACAACTAGAGAATCCCCAATAGCCTACCCCACCTCAGCCATAGCCTTCATTTCCATCTACAAATCTTAAAACCCTATCGGAGAATCCACAACACCTTCTCCACCTACAATTTTAATTGGAGGATTCATCTCCAACAATTTTCTCGTAGACCTAACAACCATCTTCTTATTACTTCCCATCTCCAACTCCTTATTTTGTTTCAACCCCAGAGAAAAGGGAGGTGAAGACACCTCATCAACCACTTCCTTCTTTTCCTTCATGCATCTACTCAGCATTTCAACAGTCGGCTCCTCACTGCAAGTTTCATAACCCTTATTAGGGTTTGACTCCTTTTTTTTAGATTTCCCCAAAGTAGGGGATTGAGTATCCACTTCCATGGTAGCAAGAGATTATGTAACATAGTCAACATCCTCCTTAGAGGCTGAATCCTTTTCTAGGATGAGCTTACTCTTCATACCTTTTTGACTAGCCATCTCCTCCTTAGAGAGCGTCTCATAACCTTCCTTCGACTTCTACTTCTTACCCTTATGGGTAGCAAGCGGCTTAACCAATTCAAATTATTTAACATAATCAGAGATTATAAGGATAATCCCCACATGTAAAATATGATTCTTTGGGTTTTTCTCATGGTCCATGAGGCCAACATCTAGAGAAGCCAAAAGATAATAGGGAAAATAAATCTTTTTCTTATGGTGGAAGTGATTAAGCAAAACAAAATGGTAGGTATTTACCACAAAGAAGTGACCTTCAAGGGAAATGAAATGCATGAGCTCCTTGACCACATCCCCCCACAACACCTCAAGAGATTCCCTCTGGTACCCACCACTCCTTGTCGTCTGAATGTCTTGAGCTTCATCACCTTTGAAAAGGATTTACATGGCGGTCTGTGATTCCTTTTTATCTCTAAAAAAATATTTCCCTCTGTCGAAAACCCCATAATGTTGGCTATGAAATCTTCATTCACTTCAAACTCCATTTCGCCCATCTTTAGAACACTATTGTTCCAACCTTTTGAGAATAGTGCGGTAGTCTGTGGGTTGTTACCATGTAACCTCTCCAAGTATGTAGTCAACCCTCCCTTCTCTAAGATCTTCCAAACCTATGGCTTCTTCTTGACAACATCACATGAGAAAGGTTCAGTATGGTTCCTATCTCCTCCCATGGCTTCAAGACTTGTAGAGTCAAGGATTTTGGAACTTTGAAAGCGATGAGAATTTTTTTTGAGAAGGCAATGCAAAGAGTGCCCATAATTTGTGTGAAAAATGAATAATGATAGGAGTGATTAATGATCCTAGTGTTTTGTTTTCCATATATATCGACCCTTGTACAATCAACTCGATCCAAATCCTGCTTACCATCCTTCAACATCATAGCCTGCCACGTTATGAAAGTTATGCACAACCCAAGCCTTAATAAATCATCAATCACCTTAAATTTGGCCATCATGATTAATACTTGAAATTGCTTCTATAGGTAGGGGGTCGTTCAATCACCATTCCCTAGCACCTCTAACTCCAAGATTAGCGAATATATCAGCAAGTCCATTTCCCTCTCTTAATATATTAGAAATATAATAATCATCAAAGGACTTAAGAATATCAATAGAATCTCTAATCAAATTTTCAATAACCCATGAGGGGGCAACACAATTCTTCAAAATTTTAATGATATTAAGAGAATCCCCCTCAAAACAAACTTTCTTGTACCCTTTATTTTGTTCCAATTTGAGACCATGATAGGCTACAACCACTTTCGCATGGTGGTTTATCTAGGTTCCCAAAGGGAGCACCACTGCAAAGATGAGCCTACCATTATAATTTTTGATCACTCCCCCACAAACTGTAGGTCTCGAAATCCCTTTAGCTGCCCCATCAAAGTTAACCTTCACCCATCCATTCAAAGGAGATTTCCAAGTAACATCATCGCCAAAGGCTTTCCCTTTAGTAATTGATAGGGAAATATCACAAGGTAGCTTCCAATTCTATGCAACATAACTATCATAGTGACTAAGTCTAACCTTCAGCCCATTGTGAAAAGATATCATATCCACAAAGTTTTCTTTAGTAGTTGCATAGATTTTATAGGCCATGGAGATAGTAGGGAGGGAAAAATTCTTGAAAATCCTATTATTGCACTCAAGCCACAAACCCCAAGCAATATGTGGAAGAGAGAGAGACCACAAAACTTTTAGAGTAGGATTAGAAGTAGGTTCAATCCATTGAGACCACACGTCTTTAATCGAGGCAGGGAACACCCAATTGAGATTCCAAAGAGAGAGTACATGTGCCCAAACAATTCTAAAAAATCTACAACCAATCAATAGATGGAAAAAAAATTCAGCCTCCTCTTTACACATAAAACACTTGCTAGGCATCCTAAAACCTCTTGTTGATGGTGAAAATGACACAAACAATGTTACACAAAATATATCTACTCTATTTCTCCTGAAAAAGAAAGAAAACATATAGAAGGCCTAACTCCCAAGGTCCTGGTAGTTGGTTCTCAACTGTCTGGTGTCACTCAAGTGGTCCATGCAACTGTAATATTCAAGGGGCATTTGCTAGTAATAAGGAATGCAAGCAATGACTGATTCTGTAATGCCCCGCCAAATAGCCTTAAAGGAAGTTGCAATTAACATCATAAGCGAACCAATTTTTTTTTTTATAAAGTGCATTTAACATACACATTCACTTACTAGTTAACAACAACCTCTAAGGCTACAAGGTTAGGATTACTTAAACCCACACATACATATTACATATAACCATAGCCTTATGAACTTTATGAAATAAACATCATACATCATAAGAATACCACATAACATAATAAGATAATCAACCAAAATACAATCTCATAAACATTATCTTAAACAATAGTTACATCACTCATTCCCAGAATGAGGCAATAGTACAAAAGATTACTATTACAAAATTCCACCTCATAAATATAAGAGGGATAAAATAACTTATACAAGCTGAAATATTACAATGTAAGAAATTACAACAAGAACCACGAGCTGTCCATCTAGATGTCTCGCCACCAAGTATTGAAGATCGATGGGGACCCAACGGTTTTGGTGCATGTTCCACCCAACCAATGTGGTACCCGAAGGTCCACCCCCCATGCTAGGAGATAGTAACAAAAAAACATGGACAAAGATCTACTACCTCTAACCAAAGGCAGACTCAAACTGACTCAAACTGACATAACCAACCAAATGAATTAACAAGTACAACTCATTCACCATACAAGTATGAATCAAGTACAACTCAAGTACAATACCAGTACAAATCAAATACAATACAAGTACAAATCAAATACAATACATGTACAACTCCAACATCATTGACATAGGTCACATTGCTTCCAGACATAAAGTAGATCAAATATGTTCAAAAAACCATACACATAAAATAATTAACAACAGTTGTCATAGATAGAGTGTCATCGCAAGGTTTGTCATGAGATCTCCTCTGGGCATTCTTCATAGGCTCCGACACAAGTAATCCTGGTGGACTCAACCGAATCTCGGCACTCATACTCACTCATACGGAATCAACTACCTCTCGCAAGAACTAGATAGTTGATCTTGCCATTCCAAGCCTTCTCACTCATCCCAAGTCTAAACAAGCCCTTGTGTCTATGAGTGAGGATTAAGTTATCTTGATTAATGTGAAGTTAGTCCTAATCTTCTAAGTACATTATTTTAATGATCACTTGTTTAAATCACTCCTGAAGGTTATCTAGTTTACCTCTTTGGGCTCTGGCGCCTAGCAGAAGCCACTCTTCTATTCGACAACACACATCCAAACAATCCACCAAGGGAACCACAAGTGCATACCAACTAGGCATCATAATCCACTCCAACACAAGGAGGATACAAATAATAGAAACTCACTCCAAACATCTTGGAGGCAACAATCACATAGTCCACTCCTTTCACAGGAGGTACAAAAGATCTCAACCAAAACATCTTGGAGGCAACAACACATAGTCCACTCCTTTCATAGGAGGTAACAAAAGATACCACTCCAAACATCTTGGAGGCAACAACACATAGTCCACTCCTTTCATAGGAGGTAATAAAAGATCCCACTCCAAACATCTTGGAGGCAACAACACATAGTCCACTCCTTTCACAGGAGGCAACAAGATGAAACCACATAACAAGGTCACTCCATACAAGGAGACACGGATCCCATAATCCGCTCCTAAACCAAGGAGGTGCAAACATCCCCGTTCATGAAAACTGGGTAAAATTGAAAAGATGCCATGCACTACCCAAGGGAAAACAACTGGATGGCATAAAGATTCAACAACCCTTATCCTCTAAGTTCTTCTAGAAGACTTATAATTTAGGACTAACACTAAATCCCAAAACCAACAATGCAACTTGACGACATAGCAACAAAAGCATTCAAGTCATCAATCAAATCTAATATTTGGATTTCCTAAATCCATACTCATTCAATAGGTAGTGTTGACAAATTCAAAGACATGATAAGTAGATCATCTAAAATAATCATAACCCCTATTTCCCTTTTCATTATTGGAAATCTAAAACAATTAAACTTACTTCCCTTTACTGAATACAAAGAATTAAATCTTTTAAGATAAGCATGAGGAAGATACTACTTTTGGATATACTAAATCCATATCTCTTTCATAATCCAATTACAATGATTCAATTAATCTAAATAGAAATTAATAAATAACATAATTGATTGCCTCATCAATAAAACAACTTTTTAATTTACTTTTAAATCGACACAAATCCATGCAAATAAACTTTTTCCATTTCCTAACCAAATCATACATCTCATTCAATTTTCTATTTAAAACATTCATTCACTTTAATATAATAACATATTGTTTCTCTATCCATTTTCCATATACACTAATCAATCCATTTTTAAATCTCTATTCAATAATACATTGCATGCATCTCATTAAAATAAAATATGATAATGAATTTTAAACTGAATATATATATATATGCTCCATATTATATAGACACCATTAATATTCCATTCACAATGACTAGATTACTCTATGAAACTAAAATAAAACATAATAACTATTTGCCTTTTTCAATATAGTTAGTTCCTAAATTTACTTTTAATGCAACCTAACACTATTGCAAACATTCTTTTTCAATTTTCTATCCGGAGTCTATGTCTCATCAACTATCCATTTAAAAACATGCAATTTCATCAATGTATAAAAATATCTTTTGGCTTGTCTATTTGGCCACACATTCATATTGTTTCTAATTAAATCTCATTAATTAAAACAAACATTTAAATATAAATATTTTCTATAATTCTTCAATATATTTAAATATATTTCTCTATACATTTTCTACACATACTAATTATTTCTTTTAGGACACTAATAATACCCAATTTGCAAACAAAAGAATAAAATAATATAAAATATTATTTATTCTCTCAAATGGATAAATACCTTCAATATACATATACTAAATATATTTTAATATATTTAAATATATTTAATCCTTAACATATCTTCTATCCTTGACAAAATATCAAATTGATTAATTCAAAATAAAAATATCCTTCATCATCAATATTTCAAAATATAAATATATTTTTCCAATTAAATCAAATTAATAATTGGACCTTTTACATATGAATTTAAATTTCACAATTCAATTTTAAATTATGCATTCTTTAAATCAAATATTTAACTCATTCAATTAAACTTTAACATGTCATTTTAAAATAAACAATAATTTCCCCATATGTTTATAATTTTAATTTCACTAATCTAACATACAAATTTTATTTAAAATAATATAAATAAATATAATACTTTAGTATTATAAATTATAATATAAAATATTATTAAATAATATTTTAATATTATAATAACAATACATAAAATATTAATATTTATAAATATCAATTTATTATTATTTTATTTTCAGAACAGCCATGGGAAAATAATTTAATAGTAGTCTCATGTTTCAAGCATAACTAAAAAAATACAATTTGGGTATTTACGATTTTTGGACAGGTTTAAGCAAACTTCAAGATGCAAAAACCCTTTAAAATTCTAGAAAACCCAGTTTGTGACAGTAAAGTAATAGGCAACGCAATCAGACCATTTTACCATGAAAATATAATTATACTGTAGATTTTAAAATCCGTTTTTTGATAATAAACAAAAAGTTTCAATTTCTGAAAACATTCCAAATGCATTGTTCAATCTTTATGTTTGATTTCAATAATAATAAAATCAATTTCTCTAAATAATTTAAATTCAACTAAGATTTTCACAAGCAAAGGCTGTAAATTTATTAAATTATTTTCTTCTAATATCAAGTTTATTTTCCAAAACAGATTTAACAAATAAATCTTTAATCACTACTATTTAAAAAAAAAAACAATCAAGAACAATAAAATACAAAGAGGAAAACCTGATACAAGAAGCTACAGGAAAAGATGAATTTTTGATGCAAGCCTCCTTCAAAGATTTTCTGAATTTTTCTTCAATCCTCCAATGAATCCAATCCAAAATCCAACAAATGCAAACAATCTTTCCTTCAATCAATTCTACAATCAAACTCTCTTCAAACCCTTGTGCAAATTTTCCAAAATTTCTTCGCTGTTGTAAAAATGTATTTTTCTAAAATCTTTTCTTGCCCTAAAATTAAAACATATATTCTTATAAATCAAAAATACCCAATTCAACCCTAATTCACATTACATGCAAATTAGATATTTCAATTTCAATTTCAATTTCAATATTTACAACCCTAATTCACATTACATGCAAATTAGATATTTCAATTTTAATTTCAATTTCAATTTCAATTTCAATTTTAATGTTAATTTCAATTTCAATTTCACTTTTCAAAAACCCACTTTCAATTTAAAATGAAATTTCAAATAATAAATTAATTTCCAAAGTTGCAACCAATTTCCCAAATAAACATTTAATTACAATTTCTAATTTAATTCTCACACGTTGGAATTAAATTCCAAAATTAATTCTAATTCTTTTATTTCCTTTCATTCTCTTGCATCACGTTTAATTAATTAATTTAATTATTTAATAACTAAATTCAACCCCTTGGATCAAATTTAATTAATTAAATAAACTAAATATAATTAATTAATTTAAGTATAAACTTTTATCCACATTGCATTATTTAAATTAAATAACCATCAACATGATTTAAATGCAATTATTTTAAATATCTATTTCCAAATCAAGAATGCTTCAGAATTAAATAACATCAAAGCAAGATAGACAATGACTCGACACACACAACTGATGACACACTAAGGCTAGGGTATAGACTTGACACATGTTACCTAGCTACTATCTCCTATTCAACTTAACCGTTGGATCGACACGCTCAAACCTGTGAAACCAGGTGGAGTCGATGTCATGTACCTGCAATCCTGCAACCAAGTAAACAACATCATACAATATATCCAACATATAATACACACCGTGAAGAAGGAATTACGGATTCGCAGGGCGCTCGCAAGTGAGTGATGCGAACTCGTCCTCTTCACCAATACACTCATCAAAACTGACACTTTCATCATAATCCAGTAATCTCATAATAACATCTCATGTTAACTCTACAACATCATTAATCCATAATGCATGTGAAACAAAATCAGATAACTACATCCCACAATAATAGTTGTCACTCAGTAGTAACGATCAAAACATCATAACAAAATGTATCTAGTATCAAAGTAATTGCAACCAAACATAGCATAAAACAACTTGAACAAGAACCAAAACGGAGGGTTATTACAGATTCATCAAGTTGTTTTTAACAAAAAGGGGTTTTTAAATAAAAGAAAAAGATAGATTAGGGCATACATTAGTAAAACATGAATAAAAATTATCTAATATCCAGACATATATCTTCAACAATGAATGTTCTTCCAATAGATCAATAAAACCATAACATGATGCAATTTACAGAACAATCCATACTATTGCATTCATCTAAGGTGCCTAATTTAACATCTTAATCACACATCATAAATATTTTGAAGATTCCAAAAGAACAAACTACCATTCATTGCCAAAATCATAGATCAACAAACTGTAGACACATAAAAATGACCTAGGCCTGCAAGCTCTATTTCTAATCTCTTTCTTCCTAGCATAATTAAGACATTTTAATTATGTCCTTGGTCCACATTCGACTATTAATTAAATAATTCATGATTATTTAATTAATTCATATCTTTTTTATTCTTCATGATTATTAAATAAATAAATTTTATTTATTTATTTAATTACGTCACTAATTGTCTAATGTCTTTCTATAATTAAATAAATTTCCTAATTTATTTAATTATCCTTGTCCATTATGTCTTCTTGATTATTAAATAAATAACTTTATTTATTTAATATGTCTCTAATTTAAAGTCCTCTTGTAATTAAATAAATTCTTTTATTTATTTAATTATGGCCATCTTCACATTCTCCTCATTTTAAATAAAATTATTTATTTAAAATAAGTCCCACCACCTAAATTAAATAATTTTATTATTTAATTTCTCCTCTTTTATTGTGCTCATTTTAAATAAATCTTATTTATTTAAAATAAGTCCCTCTTTAAAAATCCCTTCTTATGTAAATAATTTAATTTAAATTATTTACTGTCACATGACCCCACCCTTTTTGAATTAAAATAATTTTTTAATTTAAAAAGTCAACAACCCCTCTTGAATTAAATAATTTTAAATTATTATTTGATTCTCCAACAATTTCGGTTTGTGTGCCTTGTCACATGCATTGTCAACCCTTGATTTGATTTTTTTTAAAATCAATCTTGTCCATTCATTTCGAATATGACCTAATGTTGCCCTAACCCTAATTGTGGGTTGTCATATTGAATCTTGTCCATAGATTCTAGGTCATTTATCAGTCTTTAATCTCACTCGTCCATACAAAATTGTATTTTCTATAAAATATCAATTTTGTCTCATATCTATCACTGGCTATCCATTATTATCTCTTGTCATTTTCACATATTTCATCTCTTACATCTCTGGTCCTTTGCATTTTTAGAATTGTTTGCATTTCATAGCATTATTATTCTCATTTAGCATAGCATAGTTTAGATTTCATTTGATATTTAGAAATGTTAGATGCTTACTAATTGCATTAGGGCATAGTATAGCATATAGTTTATCAAATCCTTCAATGTTTGCTTAGGGCTTGTCATTTCTATTGACTTGCTCTTTGTAAATCTGAGGGCAAGTTATTTATTTCAGCAAATTTAGAAGGTGTAATGGAGGTTAGTCATGGAGGATGAAGACAACCTTTGAGGTTGTTCATCTATTCCAATGCACTCCATTACCATACTTTGGGTTTTTATGTTTTGCATATTACGTTGCTAACCATAGAAATTTCCCTTTGTTACATTGGTGAACCTGACCTATTTTGACATATTTTGAAGAATTTTAGAGTTGGATCTTTCTTGTTGCAGGTGTTTTTGGCTTTTTGTTGCAGGTTTTAGCACCATTTTGCAGGTTTTCAAAGATTCAACCATATCTTTCAAACGGCTACATATTTTCAGACAAATTTTTTTTTGCAAGTTGCAAACATTATCAAGAGCCTCCTGTCCAAAAACCAGATTTTTTCAATTTGTTTTCAATTTTTAATAAATGTTTTGGTTATTTTTATGAAAAATCAATTGTGAGAGCATATTAGCGAATTTTTCGGATTTCTTTACATTTTCGGAAAGCTCATTTAATTTCAATAGGGATCTATTTTTTATATTTTTAATTTTCCTACAAAATAATTCGACAAAAAATAGATCTTTACAAATTAGGGTTTTGCAAAGATTGACTTATATCTCACACAATTTTGTAGATCCGTTCACAGATTTTTTTTTGCAGGTTTGGAATGATGTCAGGCACCTGAAGTAAAAAAATAAAAAATTTTGAAGCTGTTTTCAATTTTTAATAATTTTTTTATGATTTTTCATAAAAAATTAATTTTGGACGTAAAACAGTGAATTATTCAAGTTTCCTTACATTTCTGAAAAGCTCTTTGAATTTCAGTAAAGGTCTATTTTCTGTATTTTTAATTTTAATGTAAAATGTAGTTCCAAAAATCAGATTTACTTTGACTAGCTAATCTTAGTGATCAATAATAGAAGTATCCTCTCCCCTTGCACACTTGTGTGATCCTGGGTGTAAGAGAAACTGTTATTGACTCTAGGAATTGGGCTTGCACTAGTTCAATTAGGGTTAGGGCAACACTCTTTCTCTATTTAGTAGCTTAAAGATTTTGGGTTACTAATTTTTTGTTTGTAGCTTGTGGCAAGGAGTCTAACGATTTTTACTTGTTCATTTCACAAATTTTAGACAAATTTGCATTTTACATTCATGGGTTAAAATTAACATGCATGTGTACTCATTGGGCTAAAAAGAACACAACTTGCATTACAACTCATTGGCTTAAAATGAATATGCATTTTCATAGCATTGGATTAAAATAAACTTTTAGTTAGCTCACACTACAAACGGTTAAAATGAACCCCATGTTTTGACAAATACTACAAATGGTTAAAATGAACTCCATGTTATTTTATGTTTGTCAACACATTTCGATTTGGGCTTAAAAATGAACACCATGCGAGTGTGAGTTAGGATATTCATGTTTTCACTCTTTGTTTTTAAACAAGGATCGATTGAACTATGAATATTCTTATTTGCTTTTGTCAACTTTAGAAAATTGGGCCTACTTTGGTGGGAAAAAGTACTCACCCCAAAGCGACTCAAACCAGCAACGAAGCTTTTTAGCCAAGCTACTTCCGACCGGTATATAAATGTGAATCTTAAGGGAAAGCCTAAGATTACGAGTGCAGATATGTTATACGGACCAAGTAGTACTCCCCAAAACCCTGTTGAGCTTAACCTCTTCAGGCTAGAGTGCCTCCATAATGGAGCTTAATCTTGGCCCCATGTATAATCAGTCGAATGGATGTCCGAATTAAATCCCTTGTTTTAGCAAGCCAAAAACCTTCTATTCTTTGGTACAACAACGGTCGTTGTGATGACACCCGCACCTGCGCAGTTCTTAGTAGAGATGATCAATCTGCCATGGGAGTTTCATGGAGGTTGGAAGCTTGGTTGCCCTAAAAAGTGAGTGCACTGTAAGGAGGAGCATGTGGGGCCAAGCTTCTGAATTCATCCGCTAAGGATATGTGGTTAGTGGGATCCAAAAGAATATTGTCCTTGCAGCCATAAGATTTTGTAAAATGACTTCTATGTGGTTGATTTTTAACACCATGTGTTTGCCAACTGTTTTCAAACAATTCCAACAAATAAACATCAAACTTGCCAAAATCTGAAACAACTTTGTCAAACTGAAACAAATCTTTGCAATCAACCTAAAATTTTGTCAAATCACTTCTTGCAACGAATTTTCCATCATGAACCACATTTGTCAAATCAAGTCATCAATTTTGCACACTTTGGGATAGGAAAACTTTCCTTTCTTTGTCAAACCTTTGTCTTAAAATACATTGTCATTGGACCAAGTCAAACAAATCAATCCTTAGTCATTGTCCTTTGGTGAGCTGCTTCCAACTCATAAATCTAGTGTGGAAATCTCACCTTGTCATTTTATCATCTTGTCCTTCAAATCAGTTCTTTGACAATCCAAATCGAGACATTGGCCAAACTTTGAGTGGTTAGAAAACCTTTCCTAAAGATCATTTGGCATAAGGAATCCCCTTTTATCACTTTGCATTGTCACCTTGCATAAAGCATATTCTCATTTCATCCATCATGTCTTCAAATCACTATGACAAGCTTGCTAGTCAAATTGAATGCCAACTCAAGAGTAAGGGTCAAGCACAACTTGCTAGGGAATTCAAAATACTATACCTTCAATCCAAGTCCAAATTTAGAACCCCTAGCCCTACATCCATCTATCCATCTTTCCAACAATCCATGAGTCCTAGTCCTCTATCCATCTACTATCAAGAGTCCCCTAACACAATCCATGGCACTAAGTCACAACAAAATTCCATTAGTCAAACCCACCCTAACTTTGAGAAGGGATATCAACCATCCATCAATCCAAACCAACTATCCATGTCATATCCTAATCCTCCATCCACATCACATCCTAATCCTTTATCCATGTCATATCCTTGTCATGAAGTCATGTCCTATTCTAATCCTAGTCCTTCATCCCTCAACCAAGTCCAAACTTCCATGTCATATCCTAGTCCAACATGCACCAATCCATTTCAAGACACTCCATTGGGTCATGAAAACACATCTAGTCATGGTCTTTAAAGTCCCATCTCATTGCATACACTTGAGGATACATGTCAAGAGGCAAGTCCAAAGCACAACGTCATAACATCACCATCATGTCAAGATCAAAGTAGTCCATTCCATGACCCCATCTTTACATCCATTCAAGAAGTCCTCCTAGACCATCATGGCATACCATATACACCTATCCTTGGTCAAGAGTCCATCCAAAACCATTTCATTCAAGATGAACCTATCATTGGTCAAGAGTCCATCCAAAACCATGTCATTCAAGATGAACCTATCCTTGGTCAAGAGTCCATCCAAAACCATGTCATTCAAGATGAACCTATCCTTGGTCAAGACCCTATTTTCGATCATGTCATTTCAACTGAGCCCATATTTGATCAAGACACTACTTTTGAAGAAGTCCAAAATGATCCACTCCTTGACCTATATGCCATTCATGATGACACACTTGAAGATGATTCCATCCAAACTTCAAGTATTGACACTTTCCACAATGAAACACTTGCCTCCATGGAACACATAGATGATCTTCCCCTAGAACAAGAGTCTCCTAGCATGGACATATTTGCAAATGATCAAGCTATAACTGAATTCAGTGGGCTCTATGACAATGACCATGAAGACGGTTTTGACATAGACTTGGAAGCACCAACAGAATCATCAGAATTTGATATGACAGGAAATCAAATCGAAGATGTCAGTCAAAAATCTGTCCAATATGTCAATGAAGCTACAACATCCTATCAATTAGGATCATCTATCTTTGTCAGAGCAGGCTTTCTCACAGATGAGAAGATTTCAAGCAATCATTTCCACAATAAAGATGGGTTAGCATCTTGCTTCCACAATAACAAGTATCCCATCGCCAACAAAATCTGTCAAAACATGCATTATCAAGGCAAAGGATTAGGCCTACATGAACAAGGCATTATTGAACCTATACAAGTTCAAGCAAATTACAGACATCAAGGTCTTGGTTATTCATCAGTCAGAAAATCTAATGATGTTAATGATACCTCCTCGATATTGGGGGCAACTTTATCTAATACAAACATCAAAATGGACGTCATGAGTAGTCCTTGTCATAAGGTTGTTGCCAACACTCCTTCCATCCACACCATACATCGCCATTCCAACAAGAATAAGCCTTCCATTTGGAACCAACAAAAGAAAAATTATTACAAGTCTAAAATCCAAAACCAAATGTCAAAGGCCATCAAATCAGACAAAAAGTCAAGTGGACAAATGAAGCTAAAATGGATCCCAAAACAAAGTGAGTCAAGTCAAGAAAAGAATAAATCAGGCAACGAAAAGATGCCCAATCCAAAAGTCAAGAAAAATGTGGAGCCACAGCATAAGAGGACTCCCACATATAATCAATGTCCACCTCCTTCAAAATGGCCATCAAGCAAGACATATAAAAGTGTTGGTTCCAAACGCTATCAAAGATCCAACCTCCATCATCAATTAACCCAAGTTTGGAGAATAAAAATGGCTACATCCAAACATCCCACCAACCCGTCCATGTCCATCGTCATCTATCATAATCCTACATCATCCTTAAAGACCAAACATCCCATGTCAAAAATCCGTCGCATCTTGGCAGCAACTCTCTATCATAGGGACTCTCATGGCACTCTATCGCGATGTGCGTATTCTGATAAGGCCAACTCTAGTATCAAAAAGGATCACAATGACATCAATCAGCTGTATGCAAGTGCTATCATCCTGACAAGGCAACTACTTCAAAAAGATCACTATTGGCATGTCATGACACCAGTCTCTACATCGGCATCGTCAAAGGCTTCAACATAGTCAGAGGTCATGTAAAGCATCAAGGCTATTCGACAAAAAATTGAAAATACAAAAAAATTGACAAAGATAAAAAAAAGACAAAAATAATTTCATCCAACGGTGAAAACCTGGCAAACAGGTGCTCTGGATAAGTACCATGATGAAAACCTGGAAAACAGGCATCACGTGTAGAATAAATCATCTATGTGGACCATTACACTTGGGGGCAAGTTGTCTCATCTCCCATGCATTTCCCATGACATTTTCCATTCACCCATCTAAACCTTATCATGTCCATCCATTGTCCCACCTATTTTGATCTTGACAAAGACTGGGGCAAAAACATAAATCATGCTTTGGGAAATTTTTTGACATGTCTATCCTTTGACCATACCCTATTCCATATCATGTCATTACCATCATAGCCTCATGTGACATTGTCCTTGACAACTATATGATAATGGTCCTCATGTCTCCTATCTTTTATAGAAGCCATCCATCGTCCTTTTATACCTATCACCCATCTTGGTTTCCCTTGTCAATGGTTTATAGATCCTCTGTCATCCCATTTAGTCCTCACTTAAGTAATTCAAAATGCAACAATATGGAAAACCTGGCGCATTATCCAAAACATTCCTTGACTTTATCCCTGGCCCTGTTGCAAACTTTTATCCTTGTCATATCATTGTCATCTTCACGTTGTTTTGGGATGTGTCCTTCCCACATAAAACAACGTTGTCATTGCCATTGTCACCTGTCAATCGGTATTCAGCTTGACTAGCAACAAAATCATGGTTGTCCTTGGATTCATGTGTGTTGGCATCATTCACATGCATTTGTCACAATTTTCGTAAAACATCAAAAAGACCTAAAAATTTGAAAAAGTCCTGAAAAAATCATAAAAATCTGAAAAAGTCCTGAAAAAATCCTAAAAATCTGAAAAAGTCCTGAAAAAAGACCTAAAAATCAAAAAGCGTCCTGAGAAAATACAAAAACATCCAAATCAATGTCAAAATTCCAAAAACAGAGTCAGAATCAATGCTTGTCCCGTCAATCTAGTCAGTTGCGTCAGTCAGTCTTTGTCCATGTCCGAACTACGTTGTCTCTGCGCATTTGCTATGTAGGCAAGATTCATCTTTGAATCCCCGAGATATTAGGTCAATCTTTCTAGGTTTGTCAAAATAAAATCATGATTCAAACTTTTGTCCTTTGGACAAGGTCATTGCTTGTGTCGAACTACGAGGTCTCTGAGTGCATGACGTAGGCAAGGCCATCAATCGATGAGCCCCCAAGGCCGCACTAGGTCAGTCCATCAGGGTTCATGGCACAATATTTTCACACACGTCAAGTTCTCTTCAAATCAAACAAATCGCCTATCAAATCTCAAGCAAACATTCTATCAGCAATCAGTTTTATCAACTTTTTTCAGCATGTCAGTGAGAACATGTAATCAAATTCTATCAAGACATTTAACCTGGCAAACATTGGGCTTTTCTTCAGATGTGTCCTTCTAAAGAGAAACTCTTGTCATTTCTTTATGCTTTTGGATGTGTCCTTCCTAAGCATTGTCCTCATCATCTGGCATTTTGATGGATTCTCCTCACCCTGAGAATTGATCTCCTCGGTATCAATGTCATTCAGGATGTGTCCTTCCTGAATTCGATATCGCTCGACAGTTGGCAACCTTGATCTTAAAACACTTGGCAAATACTTGGCACTTGTCTTTGGCCTTTTCATCATGTTACTAGTTTTTCAACGAGATCTCGACAACAGGATTTAGAGAAACAATGATGTCTCATGATGTTTGTCTTATCTTTTGACACTCATGTTACTAGTTTCTCAACGATGTCCTGACTACGAGATTTAGAAAAACAACGATGTCTCATGATGGTGGCATTATTTTTGTTCTTTTGGCAATCATGTTGCTAGTTTCTCGAGGATGTCCTGGAAACAAGATTTAGAGAAGCAACGATGTTTCATGGTTTGTCCTTGTCTTTTTCTGCTTGCGGTTGGTTATGACAAAAGGACTGGGGCAATTGCGCTCTTAGTATGCATCATGATCATCCTTGTCTGTGACTGCTTGTCTTACGTGATGGTTTGACCTTGCACACCTTGATTTATGTCATATCATAGTGTTTGTCGGCCATCATGACATTTTCGCCCAATGATGATTAAAGAGCAATAAATATTAAAGTCCTATGGTAAACGTTGAAGGATTTGATATAGGAACTAACATGCATCTCATATAGGCATTGCATTCATATCATCATCCATATGTTTTTTCACTAACACTTTCTTGTTCTATCGTCTTCTAGTCTTCTCATTCATTTCGAGAGCACACCCGTATTCTCGGAACCCGTCTGTCCTCCCGAGGGGGCATACCGCAACCCTCCTCGTCATTCTTCCTCATCTTATCTTGCACTGGGGCATATGTTTGACTTATTTTCTTTGCCACAATGCGACAAGCTGCATTATGACAAAGAGGGGCAAATGTAGACACATAAAAATGACCTAGGCTTGCAAGCTCTATTTCTAATCTCTTTCTTCCTAGCATAATTAAGACATTTTAATTATGTCCTTGGTCCACATTCGACTATTAATTAAATAATTCATGATTATTTAATTAATTCATATCTTTTTTATTCTTCATGATTATTAAATAAATAAATTTTATTTATTTATTTAATTACGTCACTAATTGTCTAATGTCTTTCTATAATTAAATAAATTTCCTAATTTATTTAATTATCCTTGTCCATTATGTCTTCTTGATTATTAAATAAATAACTTTATTTATTTAATATGTCTCTAATTTAAAGTCCTCTTGTAATTAAATAAATTCTTTTATTTATTTAATTATGGCCATCTTCACATTCTCCTCATTTTAAATAAAATCTTATTTATTTAAAATAAGTCCCACCACCTAAATTAAATAATTTTATTATTTAATTTCTCCTCTTTTATTGTGCTCATTTTAAATAAATCTTATTTATTTAAAATAAGTCCCTCTTTAAAAATCCCTTCTTATGTAAATAATTTAATTTAAATTATTTACTGTCACATGACCCCACCCTTTTTGAATTAAAATAGTTTTTTAATTTAAAAAGTCAACAACCCCTCTTGAATTAAATAATTTTAAATTATTATTTGATTCTCCAACAATTTCGGTTTGTGTGCCTTGTCACATGCATTGTCAACCCTTGATTTGATTTTTCTTAAAATCAATCTTGTCCATTCATTTCGAATTTGACCTAATGTTGCCCTAACCCTAATTGTGGGTTGTCATATTGAATCTTGTCCATAGATTCTAGGTCATTTATCAGTCTTTAATCTCACTCGTCCATACAAAATTGTATTTTCTATAAAATATCAATTTTGTCTCATATCTATCACTGGCTATTCATTATTATCTCTTGTCATTTTCACATATTTCATCTCTTACATCTCTGGTCCTTTGCATTTTTAGAATTGTTTGCATTTCATAGCATTATTATTCTCATTTAGCATAGCATAGTTTAGATTTCATTTGATATTTAGAAATGTTAGATGCTTACTAATTGCATTAGGGCATAGTATAGCATATAGTTTATCAAATCCTTCAATGTTTTCTTAGGGCTTGTCATTTCTATTGACTTGCTCTTTGTAGATCTGAGGGTAAGTTATTTATTTCAGCAAATTTAGAAGGTGTAATGGAGGTTAGTCATGGAGGATGAAGACAACCTTTGAGGTTGTTCATCTATTCCAATGCACTCCATTACCATACTTTGGGTTTTTATGTTCTGCATATTACATTGCTAACCATAGAAATTTCTCTTTGTTACACAAACTTTCAATAAATTCAATCCACAAATAATCTAATGAAATAATCCTTAAATCTGGTTTCTTCTAATGATTTTCATCACATAAGAAACACTTATGGTTCAACACAATCACTAGCATACAAATAGACTATAATTCATCAACCTTATCCAATAAATTAAATTCCAACACCATATTTCTTAAAAACCTATACTTATATTCAACTGTAAATAAAATAACAAAGTATCTCTGTAAGAACTACAAAAAATTCTATCTCCTACTATGAGGTGGCTAATCTTATTCTCATTAGCTGACCCTTACAATATAGTATCCTACCGGTATATATAGATGTACAAAAATATGAAGCCCTCCCTATCTAAAATCAAGATCCACCTTTTTAGGAACTTATATTTTCTTGGAAACTCATATCAATTTCATCTCTAGTTCCCACATTGATCGTCTAGTAAACTAGAGAGAAGAAGAGAGAAAATAAAATAAAGCCATGCACCTCTAAGACTACCAGTTCTGCATGCAGAGAAAAAAAGAAAGCCATGCATGCATGAGACTATCAATTATGCATTTGAAGTTTTCTCTATAGTGTACTCATCATAACTAGAGAATACTTGTTGAAGCATATCCAAATATGGTCAATCAATCCAACTATCTTCAAACTTGATCCTCTCTAGTTCCGCAACAACAAATCCTCTCATGTCTTTTATCTTTGTCAACTCCCTTCTAGTAGCCCTCACCTCTTCTTTAATATCCATCAACTGATCCAATAATAGATCCTCTCCATCATCTCCCTTTTGCACAACCTCCTTAAGTCTATCATCCCATTTCTCTTTTAACTGACTTAAATATAGGCCTTCCTTTACTGGTATATCAACATTTACTATAATAGCAACAAAAACCTCTAGCTCCTCAAATTGTTCATTTAGATCCTTGCTAGAATCTTGAACTTCATTAGTATGTTTTTACATTAAGTCAAATCTAAACTAAATTATTCTAGAGGTCTTTTCCAAGAAATCTTTGTTGTCCTCTTCAATTATTGACTGCTCCAGAAGAGTGGACGTCGGCAATTTATTAACCTCTTTCAGCTTCTAAATATATCCTCTATAATCATCCTCTTGTTCTACCAATACTTTGGCATACTGATTCATCTCTTCTATTAACTCCTTTGTCATCTTGTGAACCTCAAAACTACTGCCCAACACCTCATCTATCTCCTGATTAAGCCTATCAGTCCACCTATCCATCATTTCAGCCTTACTCCTTATCTGCACCAAAACATCCACCTCTCTTTTGTTAAGAAAAACTGGTGTCTCAATGGTGGTACTTTGTTGTGACCTTGGAGTAGAAATATTATTTAAGAAAGTGTGTAGCTAATCCAATTGATCCTTAAGCTCATCCTTTCTCTTCTTATCCTTCATCATTCTTGATTTGGTGGATGATTCTACCATATCAATCAAGCTCATTTTTTGATCTCTTGTGGGTCTCCCCAAATTAACCATGCCCAACTGGTAATTAGTTAACTACATATACCTCATATCCTTGTCCACCATTGGTATTGCACATTCAGCAACAATCTCCCCTCCTTCAGTGAGTCTAGTGGAATGCAAGATTTCAGCCTTCTTTTTGGGTCTTTCCTTTTCAATATCCTTCATCATATCATCCCAATTGAGAGGCTGTGAGGGTGTCACTGATCTCTTTTGAAGATCAAGTTTCAACCAAGTGGGAGCACTTGGAGTAGTGGTCATTATAGTTGAAGAATAAGCAATAGTAGTAGAGGGTTGTTGTACATTAACCTTAGGTTGAGAATCAACCTCTTGTACCTCTTGTTGTTCCTTCTCCAAATTTTTTATATGTAAGCTTTTGAGCTTCCTCCCTGTCATTTTGTTATTGTATCCTCTTGTCTTCTTCTTCCTTCTTCAGTTTCTCCTCTTCTAACCTCTTCTCCTCAAGCACCTAATTTCTCTCCTCTTCCAATGCCTGAAGTTTGTCTGAGTCTTCCTTTTCCTTTTGTAGCTGCTTAGCCAGCTCCTCAGCATCTTTCTCTTTTTGCATACGTTTTTCTTCCTCTTTCTTTTTATAGGCCTCTTCAACAAGCTTCAATTTGGCCACAAGGGCTTCCCTCTCCCTTCATTGCTTTGCCTTTTCCTCCTCTAGATCATGAATTTTTTGTACCAACTCTAGCTTATCATTCTCTTCCTTGGTCCTGAGCTCTTGCTCCTTTTTCCTTTGTTATTTATGTACTTCATCAGCTCTTCACTTGGCTTCCATTTGTTGTTGTTGAAGTAAGGCATCTTCGTGTGCCTTAACATCTATTTCCTTCTTTTTTTCCATTGCTTCTGTATGTTCTTGAGCATTTGAAGCTCTCTTTGCTTCCTCAAACAGTGCCCATTGATCTTCCTCTATTATTATATGATCAACTTCCTCTTCTAGAGGCATCTTTTCTTGTGCATCCTTCTCCGATAAGGCCTCATCAAAGTTTGTTTCAACATCATGGATCTCCAGCTCTACTCCTTTTCCCTTTAATGCTTTAGCTATACCATGAAGAGTTCCTTCAGGATTCTCTTCACCTAGTTGCTCCATAAGAGGGACTTGAGAAGATGACTCACCTATTGCTGGTGTTGAAATCACAGGTCTTGTTTGGGCATCCTCCTCTTGTACTCCAGGTAAATCTTGAGTAAGGGCTCCAAGCTCGATTTCTTCAATATTAGGAGGGAAGAACTCCAAAGGCTCCTTGGGAGGAAATTTCCAACTGATTCTCTTATATCCCTTCCCTTTCTTAGGAGCTGGATCCCCAGGAGTTTTGGTTCTTAAAACAACCTAGTGGATACTCCTATCCAAGATTGGTCTCCCTATTTGCTTGATATTGATGGTCTCCTCACCATCCCAATCTACCAGATCTAAAATTTTGGTACCAATGTTCAACGCTTCATATGATGGATCCAACACAACTCCATAATCTATTAATGTATTATAAATATCATCTTTGATCTCGAATTCTACCATGAGTGAAATAAGCAACCTCTCATAATTTCTCTCCCTGAGGTCATATTCATCCTGAAGATCACTCCAGAAGTCCTCTAACAGATTGAAATGCTTCTTAAAGACCGAAGCTAGCAAAGCATTCATCTTATTTTTTGGATCAAAGTGATTTCAAGCAGTATACAAACCCAACTTTAAATGCATCAATTCACTGCAAACCACCTTAGCCCCCACAAGGTGTGGGCAGCTGCATTCACCCAATTACATGGGGAACTTGTGACAAATTGGCTTGTGTTTTAACCCAAATCGGGCATTGACCCCTAGAGCTTGATAAACAAATTACATCTGAACCATCCTATTGCTACAACACCTTGGAAGTAAGTGGGGATGACCCTCAAATCCTGCCAACCTGAAATAAGTGAACTTGGGGTATTGGGTATAACAACATCCCCATTCTGTGATAAAGGACATGGCTTCCTAGCTTAATCTTATCCCGCATCTCCATTAAGTTGGTTAATGAGTACATATAATAATGCATCATTAACTCTTCTAAATTATATTTCAGAAACCTGTAGGGATAGATGATCATAATGATCCCACACTCTCTTTTGTCCATCATCTTCTCCCAATATTCCCACTCTGTTCAAACCTAGAAAGATGCCTCCTCTAGTTATTGCATAGAAAACATAAGAAGTCATGAAAAATCTCTTGGTTTCCCTTATTTTGGTTAACTGATCATGAATGGTATCTGAGACAATCATAGGCCAATCAAATTATTGCTTGCCATTAAAGATTGTTTGAATGAAAGGAAACATCCTTTCCTTAAAATGAAATGCATACCTCTTCCCAAAGGTTCTAGACAACATCATTATCAAGTTTGATACCTCCTTGTAAAATTTTGTCCTCTTTGGTTGATCATGGAGATTTTTCAGAGACTTCTTGTTTATTTTCAACCACTTCTTGTTCAAGTGAGCCTTATTAGCCTCCTTGTGTTTTCCATATATCTCCAAAGCATTTTCCTCATTCAACTGTACCGGGTTCTTTGGACCAGGGACACTGAAAATGTGCTGAAACATTTGAGGAGATAGATCTATGATCACATTGTCCTGTGAATCCATGTATTTTCTAGTGGCTGGATTGTAAGCTCCTGTTGCTGTCATAATCAATTTTGGGCATTGGATGGATAGAGGAAATATAGTAATGTGAGCCAAGCTAGACTCAACTATTCTTCCAGTTCTCCTTGTTACATCCTCAATGAATGTTTCTGAATATGACTCCTCAAAATTGAATGGGCCTACATTGGTGTCAGTTAAATCATACCAATTAGATTCCACTTTGTTGACAGTGATGGTAGGACCCCTATGGTTATACCTCAAGGTATAAGGAAACTGCTTCGACTTAATCTTCTTAGGCTTAGTTGATGCCTTTGAAGTTTTTCCACGATGATTCCTTTGGGAAGCTTCTCCTGATACTCCTGAGATTCTTTTAGCTTCCTGCAATATAACCTCAAATTAGATCCTTGAGCAAACATAACAACATATGCTTTAAAATCTTACCCTTTATATATATACCAGAGGCGGAACCAGGGAAAAAACACTCTAAATAATCTCTTTAAAAAAAAAAACACTATCGGGATCAGAGCCAAAACCATATTGAGATTATAGTAATAACAAGTGGGACCCGACTTAGAATTGGAATAGTAACCGGAATCAGAATCAAAATGAAAATTGACTTGGTTCCATGAAGATTTTCTAATTTTACATTCAGTTTCGGTTCTGCTTCTGCTTCCGGTTAGGTCACCCTTATTTTGAGAGCCCACTTCTAATTGTAAGCAGAGTCGGAGATGGGATGGAAATGGAATCAATACTTATTACAAAACATGGTTCAAAGTCTAAATTGATTCCGATCCCGCTTTCGCCTAAAATAACCATGATGTCATAAGAGATTTTAACCGAACTGATAAATGACATCATCATCTATAGACTAGGTCATATTAAAATGAAAGGGGCTTAAAAATAACCTATACAAGACCATCCCCATATGACCAAGAGGAAACCAAAATAATTAGGGCATTATATTAAAAACAAGAATGCATCAAAACCCAAAACTACAAACCCTCAATTTCAAATATTTAGGGCACGAATCTAACCCCATTTAAACTAAACAGATTCAATGTGCAATAGGATTGTCAAGTAAAAACCATAATTTACCAAACCATACAAATGCAAAATAGTAACTAATCTATGCATTTTAAAAACTAGGGCACCACGATACGGTCACGATTAAAACGTGAAAATGATCACGTTAAAAACAAACAAACAAGAAACAAAACCAAAAAGGAAAATACGGAAACTAAAAACGAGAGAAAGAAAATGAAACACCTGAAATCACTATAGAACCAAGAATCATGAATTCGCACGAAACCAATGATCGAACAAACACTAAAAAACATAAAACAAAAAATCCTACCTCGAACACAAATAAATATGTTAATCCCTTGAAGCAATCTGCATGTAATTGTCTCCCTTTCGATCAACTCACACGCACAAATACTCCACTACGACTCTAGTTCACTCTTTGATCTTTTAATAATGATAATCACTACCAATTAATCCTTTTTTAAGGTAAAAACAAGCAATTTCATACGTGTAGAGCTCCTGTAATTAATGCCACAAATGTGGCAGAGCAGAATCAAAACTGCAGAGGGAACTAGCACATTACTGTTGTGTGACTTCAGTAAAGTCAATGACCACGATGAGATCAAAATCGGAATAAAAAATGATTTAGAAACTTGGGTAATTTTTCCAACTCAGTTCTCGTTCTGGGTTTGGTTCTAGCGATAAAGAAGAAAGCAAAACAAACAAAAAAAAAAAAAACATAAAAACTGAAACAAGAAAAACTAACACAACACCTAAGTCTAAACAAAAGTCCAAAAAGCGGAGGCGGAATGGGATTTTATTTTGAAACTTTGCATGAACCCAAGCTTAACTTCCACTCTGGCTCCAACTCTAGCTCCGACAAAGATAAAACAAAAAGGCAAAAAAAAGAAGACTGTCGGGACGAGAATCAAACCGATCTTTGAAAAAAAATTCAAAACCCGATTTGATTCCGGCTCCAGTTCCGACAAACTAAATCAAAGAAAAACAAAGTGTTTGAAAAGAAAAACTCCAAACTTTGTTTGAAAAACAACAAAGGATAAAAACCTAAAGGGGGGCCCATTTTGACCAAGGCAAAAGATGGGGTGGTTATGCAAGGCATAACACCTCTCTTGACCAAATTGTCAGTAGTTAATACCTTTTTTTGGTAAAAGATCCAAAAGAAAATATTAACCTTAGGAATCAATCTAGAGGACCAAATAGAGGCCCAAAAAGGAGTAGAACCAACAAAGGAATCATTAAGATGAAAGGATGAAGACATAAAGAAGTTACCATTAGAAGAGGGCTTCCAAACAAATTTTTCAGAAGAAGGGAGAGAGGGAATATGGACCGAGGACAAGGCCTTGAATAGAACCCACAATACTAGATCAACCTTATGCAACCTTTTCCAACATCCCCCATCAATATAATCAACAAAAAATCTGCCAAACCTTCGCAAGCACACTTCCATGAAAGGTTGAGCCCAAGGGTCACCTTTAAGAGGCCTACTGCCAAACCAACTATCTTCCAAAAAAAAAAAAATTCCTAACATTTCCCAACTACCAAAAAAGACCCTTAGAGAAAAGCTTGCGAGCCTTGACCATACAATTCCAAAGAGAAAAACTAGACGAGGGGGAAAATTTAGGAGTTAAGAAATCCCTTATACCATCAACACCACATAAGTACTTTCTCTAAGCAATTTTTTCCAATTCACTCTTAGCTAACAATAAGTTGTATAGCTATTTACCAAGAAGAGCAACATTAAACTCACAAATTTTCTGAATTCCAAGGCCACCAACCCTTTTATGCCTATAGACATCATTCCACACAACTAGATGGATTCTTCTCTTGTCCTCAACACCAAACCAAAGGAGTTTTTCTAAATTCCTTCCAATTTATCCAAAAATTTCCTTAGCATATAAAATAAACTAAGAGCATAAATTGGAAGATTCTAAAAATTAGACTTAATTAGCTGCACTTTCCCAGCTTGGCTCAACAACGCTCCCTTCCAACTAGCCAACTTAGAATTGAAATTATCCATCAACCCCCACCAAAAGGACTCAATAAAAATAGAGCACAAGGGAAGACCCAAATAAGACGTCGGAAGATCACCAATCTGGCAATGCAAAATTCTAGCAATTTTTATCTGCCTATAGATTGGAGCATTAAGAAAGAAGATACCACTCTTGGGTAAGCTAACCTTCTACCCCAAAGCAGTTCATACCTTTGTAAAATACATTTAATAGCCTTGGCTTCCTTAATTGATGTCTCCCCAAGCATTAGAGAATCATCAACAAACTCCTGATGGGAGAAAACAATTTACTTGATGAAGGAGCCAATCCAGTCATAATCCCAAAATCAATGAATCTCTAAATAAGACACCCCAAAGATTCCACCATAATAATAAACAAAAAGGGAGATATCAGATCCCCTTTCCTTAGACCCATGGAACAGTCAAACAAAGGAGATGGCGAACCATTGACAAGATCAGAGAATTGAGGAGTGGATATAACTTGAAGCACGAGAGCCACCATCTTCTCCCCAAAGCCAAAAGAAGTCAAAATCTTGGAAAGAAAGCCCCAATCAACTCTACCATAATATTTAAGCAAGTAAAGCTTCATAATAAACTCAACATGCTTATTGATAGTTAAAGAGTGAATATTCTCATGAATCAAGAGAATAGAATCCAAAATTTTCCTACCAGCGACAAACTCGTTTTGCTGAGGCAAAATGATAAGAGGCAACACCCTTTGCAATCTAACCACCAACACCTTAGAGAAGATATTTTAGACCAAGTTGCATTAACTAATAGAATGGAATTCATCAAAATAAGTAGCCCTTAGTTTCTTAGGCACAAGAACAATAAATGAGGAATTCAATTCCTTCAGAAGAGAGTCGGTCCAAAAATATTCTTTAGTAGTAGAAACCACATCATTGGAAATAATTTCCAAAAGGGACTGAAAAAAGAACATGGGAAAGCCATCTAACCCGAGGCCTTATTCCCTTTAAAGGAGAAAACAACACTTCTAATTTCCTCCACAGATGGAATGCACACCAACTACTTATTAATATCCTCATTGATGATCTGAGGAAGAAATAACGTGAATTCTAAATATTTTTCTATAATTCATTATTTGGACTATAATTCATCATTATCCAATCATGTATTAGTAACTTTGTATTCAATATACATCCATCCTAGAGCTTATAATGCATGAATATAGTATCTACTCAAATCTTGACACAAGTTTCCCCAGTACATAAGATAGCATATAATGTATTTTATTCCATGATATCCACCTAATTCCATACCACCTAGAGAAGCAATGACTAAGAATATATGTGTCCTATATTTTTCAGCCCAAATGTGTTTTTCTAATGGTTTTCCACAATTAGGAAGAAGGTATGTCATGAAATGTTTATGCCCACCCAAAACTAAGCCTTACAACGAATGTCTGCACCTATGCAAAATACTATAAGCTGCTTCAAAATCTTATGATATAGCATAAGAGAAAGTGATTAAGGGAGACTTGGCTTTACTATTGACATCTTTGTGATTGTATACACAACATATTTTTTTCCCATAGTTTCAAAATACACATTTATGATAATATTCACACAACAAGAACCTTGAAAGGCTGAAAACCTTGCTCTCATTCTTCCTAGGTCACTCCTCAAGAGCCCATATTAGCATTTGTGGGCTCTTTACAATAGCTTATCCAATGATGAGATGGCTCCCCTCATTTTCTAATATAATAAATTGTCACATGCTCTGATTAGATGTGTAATGTGATGTAACACGTTCAATGCCACAAGGCATAATTTGAGAGTAGAATTTGAGACTTGATATCCATAGAATCCAACTTCTTCCAACACAAAATGAAGAACCTACATCCCAACCAAAGCATCTTATCTTTAATATGCACCATAACCAATGTTTTCCCACATGAATGGTGGAATTAAACTAACTTTTGGGGGTCCCTTGAATAGAAATCATACACAGACACAAACTGTTGTGGTAGCTAGAAAGGAGAAAACAAATGGACGATACATGGCTCCATGATAGCCCATCATCCTTGATACTCTCTTGAAGGAAAATATTGCACACTAACAACATTTTTTAGGAAGCTTAAGTACCATTTTCTAAGAAAATTTTGTGTCTAAACCAACTTCTTGAATCACACTCGCATTCAAGGAAGGTGCTTTCAAAAAATTTATTTCTAACTGAGTACTCATGCTATCTCCCAATTTTCTTCCAACTAATCGATTATATGAATGATTATTTCTCATTAAGGCATAAACATATTTGGAAGTGGATTTTTATCAGATATTTTAGTTGCAAATTCCACTTTGGATCACTAAAGCCTTCATAAAACCTTCTACATAACCACCACAATATCACATAGTAGTTGTTGGGCCTTTGTGGTGATGCATGGAGCTTTCCCCGCATCACTATGAAGGCTGAACAACCACCGTGATGTGTTGCGGTGGTTGTGTAGAAGGTTATGTGAATGATTTCCATGAGAAACTAGGGAATATGTGGAATTTGAACCTCTACTATCATACAAAACCAAAATGGGTAGTTGAAACCTAGAGGTGGTTGCACTCAAAACCTACTTATTTTGAGCTAGGACATATCTTCCAATTATAGTACTAAGCATGAGTCAAGGAAAAATAATATGATTCTTGAGATTGACTATAGTCAAGGAGAAATACTACAATGCTCAAGATTGATAATAGCCAAGGAGCAATACTATAATGGTCGAGATTGATAGTATTCAAGGAGAATACTGTGCCAATGATGACATTCCTTGGTTCCTTAATTGTTTGATGGATTGTAGGGAAGATAGTTTCTAACAAAGCTCAAGTAGGTAACATATAGAACTCACCTCCTATTATTAAACAACCTATGTATTCAAATGGTATCTTAAGTTACTCATGGTAGGAATACCTTAGGAATTGTTCATTAGTAAGTTAACTTATACAATACAAGTGGGTATGAATGTCTACTCTCTCACCACATGCCATTGAATCTACTTGGAGGGGTTGATAGGGATTATATCTATTTTGGTTGGGATAATATTTTACCCTCGTGGTGAAACATTATAGGCTATGTACAAGGAGTCGTTGTAATGCCCCACCACATAACCCTAAAGGAAGTTGCAATTAACTACTCAAACACAAATTTTTTTTCGTTTCAAGTAAAATTAACATACAAGTCCACTACCCATTGCCAACAACCTCTAAGGTTATGAGACTGAGATTACTTTAAAACTCAAATAAAAAACATGAATAGCTCTATAACATTTATATACTTAAGAAATTAAGAACACATACATTCCATACAAAATAAATTACATCCGTCAATATGAGATACAATAAGATTTCAAATGACAATAATTTAATAAGGAGACTACATCACTCATTCCTTGAATGAGGTAAATCCAATAAGCAAGATTACATACTACATCTTCCACCTTGATTAAAAATGAGGGGTAATAAATTACATGAATCAATGAAAATAAGAATAAGCATGAAAAGTAACTGGATCCCACGAACTCTCCAACTAGAAATCTCATCAACACAAACAAGAAGAAAACGCAATGGAGTAAGGTGTATGTTCCACCCAACCAAGTGGTACCTGAAGGCCCACCCACCATGCTAGGAGATAGTAACAAAGATTCCTAGAGAAGACCATCTACCTCTAGACACAAGCTGACTCATACTAATACAACCAAACACATGAACCATACAACCACAAGTACACCATTACAATACTGACATGGGTTACATTGTTTTAGTTATCACTTGATTAAACTACCCCTGAAGGTTACCTAGTCTTACCTCTTATGGGCTCTAGCCCCTAACGGAATTCACTCTTCTACTTGACAACACACATTCAAACCAATTACCAAGGGAACTCAAGTGAATAGAAAATAGATATTACAACCACTCCAACTCTAGGAGGAAACATATACTGAATTTCACTCCAACATTGGAGTCAACAATTCACATAATCCACTCCTTCCAAAGGAGGCACAAATTATCCCCGTTCGTGGAAACCAAGTAAAACATTGACTGGACACTATGCACTACCCAAGGGACTCAAAATAGGCTGACATAACAAATCGACAACCCCCATGCTCTAAAGATCCTCTGGAAGACTTACATATTACTAACTTACACTTAACCCATTTCCCCAAATAAAACATAGAGGAAATAATCACGAAAAAAATTGCGAGGAAATAACTAATTTTGGATACACTTAATCCATTTCCCTTTAAAATTCATTTCATAGTAAAGAAAACAATTTCCCTAATAAAATAATTAATCAAAATAATTCATTGTCTTTCTAATTACTGATAAGGGAAAACTAATTTTAATAAACAATTCAAATCCATGATTACTTTTACAAACAATGTAAATCCACTATCTTTAATAAAATTGAATAGTTTATTGTCTCAATTAGACTAATTTAACAATATCTATTTCAAACCAAGGATGAAATTTAAACCAAATATCTAGTCCTTAATTGCTTTTAAATAATAATAAAATAAAGCAGTTACTTCTTCGATTCAGAACATATCATTTTAAAATAACTATTTCTCCTTACAAAACAAATCATTTTAAAAATTAACTAATCTCTTTATTAAAACATATTACTTTTAAATCCAATATTTATCCTTTCAAGTATATTATTTTTCAAATAAATCCATTAATTTGACTATTGCATAATGATTTAAAATTTTCCCAATTACATTTAAAACCAAACCATTATTTAAATCCACCTTTTAATATATATATAATAGTAAAATTAAAATTAATCAACTCAACTATATATATATATATATATATATATAATAATAATATACATATATATACATCACATATATATCCTCATGATACACACACACACACACACACATATATATATAATTACACAATATATATTAATATTTAATATTATATGAATATAATATAAAATATTATATATATATTTTTTGAAAAAAAATACCGAAATGAAAAAAGTGAAATGTGTTTTTTGTTGGGGCGCACGCCAATACATTGGGGCGACTGTGTGAATACACAACCAACCCCATTTACATGCGGCGATTGTGTATCCACACAGCCTAACCCCACTTTGTGGGCGTGAGTAGTGTGGGGGTCGCACTGGGTGCGACTCCCCCACATGCCTCCCATGGGGGTGCAGTGGGGTGAGCCCCCGGCGACCCCCCCACAAACCCTTCAAAAAAACTTTTAATAAAACGTGGATTGTAGATTTTCAAAAAATCTGAAAATTGGTTTCATTTATTTATTTTTAAATAGCATAAGCCCTAATCTAAACATATATATAAAATATATATAAATATATTTGTATATATGTACATATATAGATATATATATATATATATATATATATATATATATATATATATATATATATATATATATATATATATATATTTAAATATCCACATAAGAAATTTGCAAAACTAATTGAGCAAATAATTCTTAAAATGATCATTTATAGCCAGGTATGCAATTTTTCATGAAGAAGTACCAGATGAAACAAAGATTTACAAATTTGATAAAGATTCAACATGGGTTTTTTCATTACAAATTCTTTTCTTTGTTTTTCCAAAACATGGTTTTGCAAACAACATATCAAGATTTGAATTTTTTTTTTTTTTAAATCAAAATAAACTAAATAGGTGAACCTGGTTCCAGAAGTTTGAGAGGCTGCCAAATGGTGCAAAGATTCCTTCAGTGATTCCAGTTCCTCCGATTAAATCAATAAAGTTCCTTCACAATTCCAAACCAAAACCCACAAAACAACAATCTTCCTCCTTTTCCTTCTTTTTTTTCCAAGTTTTCATGCTTTTAAAAAACTCTATCAAAAATTCAAAAATAATAGAAAAATGAAATATCTCTTCAACCACCCTCATAAATTTTTCAAAACAAAACAAAAATTATCTTCATTTCTTTTTTCATTTTTTTTTTTTTAAAATTGCAAATTAAAACATTTTTTCACTTTTTCAATTTCAACAAAATATCTAATAATTTCCAAAATGAATAACTTAATTCAATTTAATTAATTTAATTAATTCAATAAAATAAATCTAATCCAAGATTAAATTATTTTATTAATTTTAATTAATTCAATAAAATAAATCTAATCCAAGATTAAGTTATTTTATTAATTAAATTAAATTAAATTAATTAATAAATTAAATAACATTTCTAATGTTATATCCAAATTAATTTAATGAACTAGTTAAATACATAAATCCATTTAATTACCTTTTTAGCTTGCCATTAAATAAAATGAAGGAAAATTGAACAATATTAAAACAACTGAACCAGACTAAAACCAACGACATGCTATGACTAGGGTGATGACTTGACACGAAAAACCTAGCTACTATCTCCCAATCAAATACCATTGGGCAATGGACACACTCAAACCTGTGAAACCAGGTGGAGTCGATGTCATGTACCTGTAAACCTGCGAACAAAGATTATATCAAACATGTATATATGTCATAATAAAACACACCGTGAAGAGGAAATTGTGGAATTGTAGGGCACTCACAAGCGAGTGGTGCAATTTGATCCCCTTCACCAATACAGTGCCATAAAACTGACAAATATAACATCAACCATCTAATCTAGAGCATAAAACATCATTAATTCAAATATCATATATGCTAATCTAAAGGATGCCATAATGATAACATCAAAATAAAATACCATCACATCAAAATATAACATTTGCATCACATTACTGTTAGCGATCAAATAGTATCCAAGTACCATAGTCAAAGTACTAACATAAACACAACATAAGAAAGAAGAAAATTGTTCAATCAAAAGAGAAAAATGGAGTGCTACATCCTCCCCCCAGGGTCAAGCTTACTCCTGGAAGCATGCAAAACCCCCTAGTATAAATTCTGCAAAACACACATAAACAACGGCTCTAAAACTAAACCACTCCATACACTAACATAAAAACAACAACAACCAGAGTCATAGTGTTCTAAGCCAAATAAACTATCAATCCAAACAATCACATAGTCTCAAAACACAACTCCTAACCTAACATGTATCAAACAGAGGAAACAACACTAAAGGTATTTCCTCAGCCTCCTATACCGGAGAATTCCCATGAGCTTTTGAATCAGCTTCTCATCCACTTCCCATAATTTCCATGTCTGTACCCTGATACTCTGACTGACGATGATCAAATACTACACTTGTTCCATGAGTCCTTCTTGCATCATTCCTTGTTGGTTCTGTAGCCACTGATCCCTGACTGGTTCTAGGTGTGTTCTTTTGAGAACACTGTCTTGCTAAGTTGCCCTATTGGCCGCAAGAGTAACATCCTGTACCACTACCTGTTGCAATCTAAGTGCTCTGAGCTAACTGGCCGGGACGATGGAGTTGGGATCATATCCAACTTTGAATCCTCCTATGTGTAAGACGATCACCCTGGAACCCGAATATTACTGGGTACACCCCATCAAAAGGAACACCAATCATCCAATTTCTAAACCCCAAACTTTCATAAGAACAATTTTTGGGAGGAGGACGTGCCCTCAAAATATCCAACATAAGTGTTTCCAATGTAGAAATATTTCTCCTAGGGATCCTTTCCCTTTCCCTAAATACTTGAAGACCACCATCCTGACTAGAGCCAAGCTAGGTCAAAATCTCCCCAAGTGTAGAACGTAACAGTGGACCCAGGTGATCCTCACAATCATTCTCATGGGGACTCCAAAAAGTAAGGTTTCGATGATCAATGCCACATCTACCTCTTCTAGGCATCCTATACACACCATCCAAGAAAGGGGTCACAACCAAAATGTGAAATTAACTTACATAAACTCAAAAGAATACACCATATCCATGATTAATCATGCATAACACATATACATACCAACCAGCGACACTGGAAATAACAATGCAAAGCCACACAAGGGTCCCTCTGGACACTGAAAAGCAGCATACCCATCCATGATAGAAGAAACCATGAGCCAAGAAAAAATAACCATCTCAAAAAAATCAACATCAAATCAGTGGCTTGATGGTGTTCGGTCATACATAGAGTGTGACCATCCAAACAAGACCACAATGACCTATCTCTTGTTGTATAAGGTGATTAGCCTCCAAGAGATAGTCAACACACAAAGGTGAGTAGTGGGTCCTAGCTACAAAACAACCTCACATAACCCCATCCTCAATGTTTCCTATGTCTACTTCCTTGTACACACTCACCAAGTCCGCCTCATACGTCCTTGGAGAGGAATCACAATATGACTCATAGTTGACATGAAAAACAACAAAGATAACTAGCTTAGCCACCAAGTTCATAAAGAAGAGAAAATTAAGTTCCATTTCAACAATAAAGAAATAAATACGCATAATTTCAACACTGAACCAAATATATAACCACTAGGGTTATAAGTAAATAAGATCACAAGTCATGGCTAAACCTTCACAATCAAATATAAACAAAGTGTCATCCCTCACAATTAACTGAAAAATCATCAATAACCAAAACAAAGTTCACAATCTTTAAAATTGCACTGTACATCACTATGTGACTAGATATTAGCCACCAACGAGGAAGGAGGAAACAACATCTGGATAGAATGATAATAGCCCTCATGTGGTGCGGAGTGAGCACACTATCCACATGACCAAGAGTGTATCCACGATTAACAAAAGTTCATCACTCTACCTAGTCATACGCCAATCAGAGTAGACACGTACCGGTCGTATGCCACATGGTAGTGTGTTTGAGGGTCCACGGAAATAGGCACGCATAGAATGCACTCCACCCACAATATCTTGTGGAGAAGACACACGTAGGAACTCGTTGAAGCTAGAGGTATAATGGCTAGGATCTACCCATATGTTACTCGACCAACATGGTCAAAGCAACCATGAGGATCCCTCTACAAGTGTTTGAGGCCCTATAATGCTCATCACACAAGTAGGCTAACAAAGACAATCTCATAGTGTGCCTTCACGTGTCTAGCATGTGGCATCGTGTAACACAACATCATCACCATCACTATTTCAGAACATGAGTCAGGTGTGGCATCGTATCTCTTGCATCATGTTAGAACAAATGCAAATAGGGTATACATACATAATGCAATACGATAATATCACTATGGGGCTACCAAGTTTCACCTCTCATACAGACGAGGTTTATTCACTATGTCAGATCAATGCCTCCACGGACGTCCAAACATATACACACAAACCTATGCTAATGTACTTAAATTATGGGGATTAGGTTAAAACTTATGGATCAAGTATCCTATTCCATCATAAGGGAAAGTAGTGGGTATGTTTCCTCAAGATTGGTTGAGCTAAGACGCTCTACACCACAATATGCGTATGCTGCACTCTCCATCCAAGGAACTTGTGGCTGCTACTATCCCTTCACAAATTGAGAGTCTAGAGAACCAAAAGAAAATGAACTACTCTTGGTTACTCTTATATATAAGTTTCAACCACACATGGGTTAGCCCTCAATCAGGTAACAAACATGCACACACACATAATGGTATTGTAAATCCCACACCAAAGTGTAACTTTTCCTCAAGGATGGGTACCAAGTATCACCATCACATGGATACACAAAGCAAGTACGAGGTATTCACAACACCCAAACAAGATACAGTTACTAGTTTCTTACATTTACAGGGGTACAACCACATGCATAATCCCATAGGAACATCCAAATCCATAACCCAAGGGATACGTATCATAAATTTCCAACCGTAACTTTTTATATGGTTTTTTTCATGGTACTCTTTTCCACGGAGTACATCATGCTGAAGTAAAATCCATGAACACATGATCACTTAACAATTCCACTAACAAATTCATAGGGACAACCTAGTGGACTCCAATGTACCCAGAGTACCTAGTGTATGAACTTGTGGCTCTGATACCATGTGTAACACCCCGTCATGTAACCCTAAATGAAGTTACAATTAACTACTCAAATGCACAATTTTTTTTTCATTTAAAGTATAATTAACATACAAGCTCACTACCCATTACCAACAACCTCTATGGTTACGAGACTGAGATTACTTTAAAACCCAAACAAAAAAAAAGGATTAAAATTTATATACTTAATAAATTAAGAACACATGCATTCCATACAAAATAAATTACATCCATCAATATGAGATACAATAAGATTTCAAATGACAACAATTTAATAAGCAGATTACATCACTCATTCCTCGAATGAGGTAAATCCAATAAGCAATATTACATATTACATCTTCCACCTCCATAACAAATGAGGGGTAATAAATTAGATGAATCAACTGAAATGAGAATAAGCATGAAAAGTAACTAGATCCCACGAACTCTCCAATTGGAAATCTCGTCAACACGAACAAGAAGAAAACCCAATAGGGTAAGGTGCACATTCCACCCAACCAAGTGGTATCCGAAGGCCCACCGCCCATGCTAGTAGATAGTAACAAAGATTCCTAGACAATACCATCTACCTCTAGACACAAGATGACTCATACTGATACAACCAAACACATGAACCATACAACCACAAGTACACAATTACTGTAATACCCCTCTGTTTTGCTTCTTGTTTGGTTGCAGTTACTTTGATACAGGATACATTTTGTTATGATGATTTGATCGCTACCATTGAGCGACAACCATTATTGCGAGATGTAGTTATCTGATTATTGTTTCACATGCATTATAGATTAATGTTGTTGTAGAGTTAACATGAGATATTATTATGAGATTATTGAAATTATGAAGGAAGTGTCAGTTTCAATGAGTGTATGGGTGAAGAGGACGAGTTCGCATCACTCACTTGCGAGCGCCCTACGAATCCATAATTCCTTCTTCACGGTGTGTATTATATGCTAGATATATTGTATGATGTTGTTTACTTGGTTGTAGGTACATGACATCGACTCCACCTAGTTTCACAGGTTTGAGCGTGTCGATCCAACGGTTAAGTTGAACGAGAGATAGTAGCTAGGTAACATGTGTCAAGTTTACACCCTAGCCTTAGTGTGTCTTCAGTTGTGTGTGTCGAGTCATTGTCTGTCTTGCTTTGATGTTATTTAATTCTGAAGCATTCTTGATTTGAAAATAGATATTTAGAATAATTGCATTTAAATCATGTTGATGATTATTTAATTTAAATAATGCAATGTGGATAAAAGTTTATACTTAAATTAATTAATTATATTTAGTTTATTTAATTAATTAAATTTGATCCAAGGGGTTGAATTTAGTTATTAAATAATTAAATTAATTAATTAAACGTGATGCAAGAGAATGAAAGGAAATAAAAGAATTAGAATTAATTTTGGAATTTAATTCCAACATGTGGGAATTAAATTAGAAATTGTAATTAAATGTTTATTTGGGAAATTGGTTGCAACTTTGGAAATTAATTTATTATTTGAAATTGCATTTTAAATTGAAAGTGAGTTTTTGAAAAGTGAAATTGAAATTGAAATTGAAATTTGAAATTTGAAAGTGAAATTGAAATTAAAAATGGAAATTGAAATTGAAATATCTAATTTGCATGTAATGTGAATTAGGGTTGTAAATATTCAAATTGAAATTGAAATTGAAATATCTAATTTGCATGTAATGTGAATTAGGGTTGAATTAGGTATTTTTGGGATTTATAAAGAATACATGTTTTAATTTTAGGGGAGGAAAGTTTTTTAGAAAAATACATTTTTATAGCAGGGAATAAATTTTGGAAAATTTGCACAAGGGTTTGAAGAAAGTTTGATTGTAGAATTGATTGAAGGAAATATTGTTTGCATTTGTTGGATTTTGGATTGGATTCATTGGAGGATTGAAGAAAATTTAGGAAATCTTTGGAGGAGGCTTGCATCAAAAATTCATCTCTTCCTGTAGCTTCTTGTACTAGGTTTTCCTCTTTGTGTTTTATTGTTCTTGATTGTTTTCTTTAAAATAGTAATGATTAAAGATTTGTTTGTTAAATCTGTTTTAGAAAATAAATTTGATATTAGAAGAAAATAATTAAATAAAGTTACAGCCTTTGCTTGTGAAAATTCTTGAGTGAAAATTGTGAAAACCTTAGTTAAATTTAAATTATTTGGAGAAATTGATTTTATTTTATTGAAATCAAACATAGAGATTGAACAATGCATTTAGAATGATTTTAGAAAATAAAACCCTTTGTTTGTTATTAAAAATCGGATTTTAAAATCTGTAGTATAGTTATATTTTTCATGGTAAAATGGTCTGATTGCGTCACCTATAACTTTACTTTCACAAACTGGGTTTTCAGGAAATTGAAAGAGTTTTTGTATTTTAAAATTTTCTTACCCCTGTCCAAAAATCGTAAATACCCAGATCGTAGTTTTTGAGTTATGCTTTAAATATGAGACTGCTGTTAAATTATTTTCCCATGGCTGTACTAAAAATAAAATAATAATAAATTGATATTTATAAATATTAATATTTTATGTATTGTTATTATAATATTAAAATATTATTTAATAATATTTTATATTATAATTTATAATACTAAAGTATTATATTTATTTATATTATTTTAAATAAAATTTGTATATTAGATTAGTGGAATTAAAATTATAAACATATGGAAATTATTGTTTATTTTAAAATGACATGTTAAAGTTTAATTGAAGGAGTTAAATATTTGATTTAAAGAATGCATAATTTAAAATTGAATTGTGGAATTTAAATTCATATGTAAAAGGTCCAATTATTAATTTGATTTAATTGAAAAAATATATTTATATTTTGGAATATTGATGATAAAGGATATTTTATTTTGAATTAATCAATTTGATATTCTGTAAAGGATAGAAGATATGTTAATGATTAAATATATTTAAATATATTCATTTATATTTAGTATATATATATGTTGAAGGTATATATCCATCTGAGAGAATAAATAACATTTTATATTATTTTATTCTGCTGTTTGCAAATTGGGTATTATTAGTGTTCTAAAAGAAATAATTAGTATGTGTAGAAAATGTATAGAGAAAGATATTTTTTAATAGAAATAATTATTTGATTTAAAAAAGAAATGTTTATTTTATTAATATGATTGAAGAAAATATATTGAGATGTATATATATATCCATGAGCTTTTTCAATCAGTATTTACCTTGTTTTATTTAAGTGCGTGTAATTTAACTTTGCATGAAGAGTTTAAAAGATAAGTTTTGAATGTATGGTCAAAAATGATAAGGAAAAAGATATTTAAATATATTGAAGAATTATAGAAATATTTATATTTAAATGTTTGTTTTAATTAATGAGATTTTATTAGAAACAATATGAATGCGTGGCCAAATAGACAAGCCAAAAGATATTTTTATACATTGATGAAATTGCATGTTTTTATATGGATAGTTGATGAGACATAGACTCCGGATAGAAAATTGGAAAATATTGGTTGCAATAGTGTTAGGTTGCATTAGAAGTAAATTTAGGAACTAACTATATTGAATAAGGCAAATAGTTATTATGTTTTATTTAATTCCATAGAGTAATCTAGTCATTGTGAATGGAATATTAATGGTGTCTATATAATATGGAGCATATATATATATATTCAATGTAAAATTCATTATTGTATTTTATTTTAATGAGATGCATGCAATATATTATTGAATAGAGATTTAAAAATGGATTGATTAGTGTATATGAAAAATGGATAGAGAAACAATATGTTATTATATTAAAGTGATTGAATGTTTTAAATAGAAAATTGAATGAGAAGTAAGAGTTGGTTAGGAAATGGAAATAGTTTACTTGCATGGATTTGTGTCGATTTAAAAGTAAATTAAGAAGTTGTTTTATTGATGAAGCAATCAATTATGTTATTTATTAATTTCTATTTAGATTAATTGAATCATTGTGATTGGATTATGAAAGAGATATGGATTTAGTATATCCAAAAGTAGTATCTTCCTCATGATTATCTTAAAGGATTTAATTCTCTGTATTCAGTAAAGGGAAGTAAGTTTAATTGTTTTAGATTTCCAATAATAAAAAGGGAAATAGAGGTTATGATTATTTTAGATGATCTAGTTATCGTGTCTTTGACTTTGTCAACACTACCTATTGAATGAGTATGGATTTAGGAAATCCAAATATTAGATTTGATTGATGACTTGAATGCTTTTGTTGCTATGTCGTCAAGTTGCATTGTTGGTTTTGGGATTTAGTGTCAGTCCTAAATTATAAGTCTTCCAGAAGAACTTAGAGGATAAGAGTTGTTGAATCTTTGTGCCATCCAGTTGTTTTCCCTTGGGTAGTGCATGGCGTCTTTTCAGTTTTACCCGGTTTTCACGAACGGGAATGTTTGCACCTCCTTGGTTTAGGAGCGGATTATGGGATCCGTGTCTCCTTATATGGAGTGACCTTGTTATGTGGTTTCATCTTGTTGCCTCCTGTGAAAGGAGTGGACTATGTGTTGTTGCCTCCAAGATGTTTGGAGTGAGATTTTTTGTACCTCCTATGAAAGGAGTGGACTATGTGTTGTTTCCTCCAAGATGTTTGGAGTGAGTTTCTATTATTTGTATCCTCCTTGTGTTGGAGTGGATTATGATGCCTAGTTGGTATGCACTTGTGGTTCCCTTGGTGGATTGTTTGGATGTGTGTTGTCGAATAGAAGAGTGGCTTCTGTTAGGCGCCAGAGCCCAAAGAGGTAAACTAGATAACCTTCAGGAGTGATTTAAACAAGTGATAATTAAAATAATATACTTAGAAGATTAGGATTAACTTCACATTAATCAAGATAATTTAATCCTCACTCATAGACACAAGGGCTTGTTTAGACTTGGGATGAGTGAGAAGGCCTGGAATAGCAAGATCAACTATCTTGTTCTTGCGAGAGGTAGTTGATTCCGCATGAATGAGTATGAGTGTCAGGATTCAGTTGAGGCCACCAGGATTACTTGTGCTGGAGCCTATGAAGAATGCCTAGAGGAGATCTCATGACAAACCTTGCGATGACACTCTATCTATGACAACTGTTGTTAATTATTTTATGTGTATGGTTATTTGAACATACTTGATCTACTTTATGTCTGGAAGCAATGTGACCTATGTCAGTGATGTTGGATTTGTACTTGTATTGTACTTGATTTGTACATGTATTGTTTTCGATTTGTACTTGTATTATACTTGAGTTGTACTTGATTCGTACTTATTAATTCATTTGGTTGGTTATTATAGTATGAGTCAGCTTGAATCTGCCTTTGGTTAGAGGTAGTAGAATCTTTGTCCATGTTACGTTGTTACTATCTCCTAGCATGGGGGTGGGCCTTCAGGTATCATATTGGTAGGGTGGAACATGCACCAAAACCGTTGGGTCCCCATCGAATCTTCAGTACTTGGTGGCGAGACATCCAGATGGATAGCTCGTGGTTCTTGTTGTAATTACTTGCATTGTAATATTTTAATTTGTATAAGTTATTTTATCCCTCTTATGATTATGAGGTGGAATTTTGTAATTGTAACTTTGAGTACTATTGCCTCATTCTGGGAATGAGTGATGAAACTATTGGTTTAAGATAATGTTTATGAGATTGTATCTTGGTTGATTATCTTATTATGTTATGTGGTATTCTTATATTGTATGATGTTTATTTCATAAAGTTCATAAGGCTATGGTTATATGTAATATGTATATGTGGGTTTAAGTAATCCTAACCTTGTAGTCTTAGAGGTTGTTTTTAATTAGTAAGTGAATGTGTATGTTAAATGCACTTTAAAAAAATAAAAATTAGTTCACTTAAGATGTTAATTGCAACTTCCTTTAAGGTTACTTGGCGGGGCATTACAATTACAATACTGACATGGGCTATATTGATTTAATTATCACTTGATTAAACTACCTCTGAAGGTTACCCAGTCTTACCTCTTATGGGCTCTAACCCTTAATAGAAGTCACTCTTCTACTTGACAACACACATTCAAACCAATTACCAAGGGAACCCAAGTGCAAAAAAAATAGATATTACAACCACTCCAACTCTAGGAGGAAACATATACTAAAACTCACTCCAACATTGGAGTCAAAAATTCACATAATCCACTCCTTCCAAAGGAGGCACAAATCATCCCCATTCATGGAAACTAGGTAAAACATTGAGTGGACACTATGCACTGCCCAAGGGACTCAAAATAGGCTGACATAATAGATCAACAACCCCCATGCTCTAAAGATCCTTTGGAAGACTTACATATTACTAGATTACACTTAACCCATTTCCCTAAATAAAACATAGAGGAAATAATCACGAAAATAGTTGTGAGGAAATAACTAATTTTGGATATACAAAATCCATTTCCCTTTAAAATTCATTTCATAGTAAAGAAAAGACAGTTTCCCTAATAACATAATTAAACAAAATAATTCATTGCCTTTCTAATTACTAAGAAGGGAAAACTAATTTTAATAAACAATTCAAATCCATGATTAATTTTACAAACAATGTAAATCCATTGTATTTAGTAAAATCCAATAGTTTATTGTCTCAATTAGACTAATTTAACAATATCTCTTTCAAACCAAGGATGGAATTTAAACCAGATATCTAATCCTTAACTGCTTGTAAATAATAATAAAATAAAGCAGTTACTTCTTCGATTCATAACATATCATTTTAAAATAACTATTTCTCCTTACAAAATAAATCATTTTAAAAATCAACTAATCTCTTTATTAAAACATATTACTTTTAAATCCAATATTTATCCTTTCAAGTATATTAATTTTAAAATAAATCCATTAATTCGACTATTGCATAATGATTTAAAATTTTCCCAATTACATTTTAAAACAAACCATTATTTAAATCGACAACTCAATATATATATTTAAATAATTAAATCATCATTTAAATATTTATATATATTTAAATATTTAAATCATCATTTAAAATAACTATTAAACATACCATTATTTAAATCCACCTTTCAATATATATATATATATATAAAATAATAAAATTAAAAATAATCAACTCAACTATATATATATAAAATAATATACATATATATACATCACATATATATCCTCATGATACACACACACACACACACATATATATATATTATATATTTAACTACACAATATATTAATATAATATAATATATTATATTTATTTTTTTGAAAAAAAATACCAAAATGAAAAAAGTGAAATGCATTTTTTGTTGGGGCACGCGCTAACACATTGGGGCGACTGTGTATCCACACAGCCTAACCCCACTTTGTGGATGTGGCCAATGTGGGGGTCGCATTGGGCACGACTCCCCCACATGCCTCACATGGGGGCACAGTGGGTTGAGCCCCCAACGACCCCCCCACAAACCCTTCAAATTTTTGTACTAAATTTTTTTTTTTTAACAAAACGCGGATTGTGGATTTTCAAAATTCTAAAAATTGGTTTCATTTATTTATTTTTAAACAACATAAGCCCTAATCTAAACATATATATAATATTTATAAATATAATTGTATATATGTCCATATATATATATATGTATATATTTATATATTTAAATATCCACATAAGAAATTTTCAAAACTAATTGAGCAAATAATTCTTAAAATGATCATTTATAGCCAGGTATGTAATTTTTCATGAAGAACAACCAAATGAAACCGATATTTACAAATTTGATAAAGATTCAACATGGTTTTTTTCATTACAAATTATTTTCTATATTTTTCCAAAACATAGTTTTGCAAACAACATATCAAGCTTTGAATTTTTATTTATTTTTAAATCAAAATAAACTAAATAAGTGAACCTGGTTCCAAAAGTTTGAGAGGCTGCCAAATGGTGCAAAGATTCCTTCAGAGATTCCAGTTCCTCCAAGCAAATCAACAGAGTTCCTTCACAATTCCAAACCAAAACCCACAAAACAACAATCTTCCTCCTTTTCCTTCTTTTTTTTTTCCAATTTTTCATGCTTTTTTGAAAACTCTATCAAAAATTCAAAAATAATAGAAAAATAAAATATCTCTTCAACCACCCTCATAAATTTTTCAAAATAAAACAAAAAATATCTTCATTTCTTTTTGTATTTATGTGTTGTATTTTTAACTTGAGATGTAAAAGGAAAGAAGTGGTACAAAATAAAAATAAAATTGAGGAAAACATGCAACTACTGGAGAAAGAGGTAGATTACATCTATAACTAAGGTCTTGTATGAATGCAACAAGGGGTAAATAGTAACCATTTCAATTTATATTTATTTTACATGTCATTTGCTACATGGTAATGATAATAGTTATTTTCCATTATTGAATAGTTTGGTTTTTCTATCTTTAGAGGATTTGCACAATAAATATGGAGTTCAATTCTCCTCTTCTTCTATTATTAATTTCCATATAATTTATGACTAATTAATATAATATGTATAATACTTATTTTATGATTTTCATAATTTGTGTGGTTCATAGATTATGGATCATGGATGTTGAAATGTGCAATGGTCCATAATATTTTCTTTAACGAGTTCCTCATTGGGAAATGCAATTGGTGGGTTAGGGGGAGAAATAAAGAAGATGTATCATTAGATTCAATGTTTCCCACATAAGCATGACCATGTTGTACATCATCAAGTTGATTGTTAATGTCATGTGGCTCTACATTGTTTAGGTAATATGTGAATGGACTTGCGTAAATTTTTAAATGACTATTTAAGGGTCCGATTAATGGATTTTCATTATCATTAACCTGTTCAACTTTGATTACATTTTTTCAAATGAGATCTTGTACCTTATGTTTAAGACCTATAAAAATTGGAATATAATGATCTTTAAGTGATAATAGTTTCAAAATATTTAATCATTATATGCTTTAGGAAGTGATTTGTTTGGACTAAGTGAGTAAACTTAAGGGAGTGCAAGTAAATTAATGCTCAAAGTTTGAGGTTGATTGTCAATAGATTTTTGAAATTGAGTAAACTTTATAAAATCAAATCTAGCTTAAATGAAGGAATATGAAGTGTTATCAACTTGATGAACACTTTTTTGTTACATTGTTATGCTTAGAAAATAAATATTGATATTTAGAAGGGGGGTGGGAAGTAGTTTTCATGAAGACCCATATTATGTATCCTTAAGAAATAATTTAAATTAATCCTGCAAAATACAATTACAATAATAACTTGATAGTGTTGTGAAACTGACAAAGTTATCAACGAAAAATAATTCAAGTTAACTATAACATAACTATTTTGAATTTGTAAAACTTCAATAAATCAAAAACATAAACATATAAAAAATATTATATACCACTACTTCCATTTTATATTAAAAAGAATACAAATACTAAAAAAATAATTATATGCTAATAATTCCACTTTATATTAGAAAAAGTAATATTAATTTTCAAAATAATATATTATTTCAAATTTTATAAAAAAATCACAAATTAGATAATACAATGGATTTTTTTACGATTTCATCATTCCAAAACATAACATTTGTTGAATATTAGATAATTCAATGTTATAATTGATTTGTAACAAAAGTACAAATTAGATAGTACTTTACGATTTCATCATTCCAAAACATAATATTTGTTGAATATTAAATAGTTCAATGTTATAATTGTTTCTTAAAGAATCTCAATTGATTAAAGATTAAGTTTGAATGAAAAAAATTGCAGATATATTTCTAGAAGAAAATTGTATAATAAAGCTAGTTTTGATAAATTGTTAAATACTAACTATATCTATTGAAAATAACAAAACATTATATTCCACCTCTTCAAAAAGAAAGATATCAATTACATGTTTTCAAAGAAAGTACAAATAAATATTATAATAAACAAAGTCCAATATACAAGTACAATCTAATAGCCAAGATCACTCAATATTGTGGAAAACTTTTTTTTTTTCAAATGATACAAGGAACTGCGCATGAATCAACACTAAATCAAATTAAATTCATTCTATACTCACCTCCAAATAAAAACATTAAATCAAATTATCAAAGAATTCCAAGAAAATTAAGGCAATAATCAAATGCAAGTGAATAGCCACCGCTTCCTTCAAAACTATAAATGAACAAAAATCTAACTGATTTAAAAAAAAAAAATCATACATATCCAACCTAACAGTTATTTATTTTGAGCGCACATATTTTTAGTTCCTACCAAGGGAACTATAGGTGAGGCTTGTTGTTGACTAGTTATTAATAACTTAAATTGTTTTTAACAAATGAGAATTCAACTTGTTTTACTATTTGACAAAAAATGTATATTGGTAAAGTAAACTTACAAAATATATAACATAACATTTATCCAAATTTAATTTTCTGCAATATAATTGGCAAAAATGTTTTGAGCAATAAGGGCGGATTTTTCAAGGAGCATAAACTTTTTATCGCAACTTTTTAAGATTTTTCTGCCACAAAGACTATAATAACAAAAATATTTAGCTAATTTTTTTAAAAAAATTGAACTCTTCAAAATTAGTTTACTCGATATATTTTTCAATATTATATATACTATATGTAACATACATGACAGTTTTTTAAGGTTTTTTTGCCACAAAGACTATAATCAAAAAAATATTTAGCTAGTTTTTAAGAAATTTTTTGAACTCTTCAAAATTAGTTTACTTTTTATATTTTACATTCTATTCATTTATTTACTTGTCATATCTTAAATAAATTATGATTTAAATATATAAAATAATCTAGTAACAAATTCAAATAAATAATGCATTTTTAATATATTTTATTATTATTTTAACAAAATATTATAATATTATAATGTATATACTATATGTATCATACATAATGTATAATATATAATTTGAACATCTTATTATAATATTATAATATATATACAATATAATACGTAACATATATAACATCTAATATATAATATAATGTATTAAATAATAATATTATAATTTTATATTTTAGATTATACAATATATTATCTTTTAAATAATTTAATATATTTTTAAAATATTATATTATTAAATATTTTTATAATATATTATATTATATTAAATTTACATCTTATATATTAAATTAATCTTGTTATATAGTGATTTATTTTTTTCATTGCTATTTATTTAAAACTTATTTTTTTACTTTCTCTTTTGACCTAAAATAAAAAGATATTAAAATGAGTAATTTTAGTCCTAACAAATAATTTTAGTTCTAGTTGTTCTATTCAATTATTACTTCATTTTCATATGAGGTATAATTTTCTACTATAGACTTAAAGAAACAAATGTATTAAAAATATAGTTACAATAACTACGTTTTCTTTATAGAGCCTAAGGGAATATTTTAAATTTAAATATTATCTAAAAAATATTTCATAATATGATTAGGAAAAAAAATTTAATCATCTCTAAATGCCTATTTAGTATTTTTTTGTAAGGGGTAAAATAGGAGTATGCAACGTATATGAATCTACCATCATTATTTTGGTAAAACTACATTCATACTACAATCAATGTTGACACATTAAATATTGTTTGATTTTTATTGTTTTATAGGATTTTGTAACATATATTTGATCATTTGTATATGTATTTGACATGTTCAATATATATTTATTTATCCTCTAAATTGATATTAAGTAAAATGTCATTTCGGAAAATCTTTTGCAACAATTTGAAATAATTTTTATTCAAGTATTGATTTAGAAGTGTCTGTCACAAGTCGATTATTATCAAATGTTTTTAAATTCAAATGGATTTAATGAAAATGATATTGAAAAATTTGCAAGATCCATTTCAAATAATTAAAAGAAGAGGTCATACAATGGAGGAAAATTTCAAAAAAAAGTACATGCCTCTTATGACAAAATAATTTCATTTTACAATTTTTTTAAAGAAATTATACTATGGAGAAAATACAAGATCAAAGTTTTTCAAATCTACTTGAACCATATTTAGTATCATACTATTGTTTTGAGTATCTAGCCAACTATTTCTTCACTATATATTATTTTTTTAATGAATATAATGTCTTACATGTTCTAACGATATTTTGTGTTGTTTTCTTTGATTTTTTAATGTCAAAAAGAAGCAAATATTTTTTATTAGTCATACAAATATAAGCAAAAAAATACATAATTTATTAAATATTTTACAAGTTATTATTTTATAGCTACAAGCATACATAATTTATTTTTCATAAATAAATTGCTAAATATGTTTTATATATCATCCCTTTTGTTATTTACTATTATGTTTTACTTTCTAAAAAAAATAAAATTATTTTTCTTATTCATAAACATATACAAGTACAACCATACATAATTTATTAAACATTTTACAAGTTAAAATTTTATATGAACAGTATCAATTATTCTTGTCTTTAAGATTCCATATACCAATACTAATTATTGCAAATTTCATAGTATTTCAAATTATCTAAACATAATCTTTTATCCAAGTATTTATCTTCTCACACATTTCAAATTCCATTAATTTATGCTTATTTGTACGTTTTAAATGATTTTATTTTAAAATTAAATCATAGAAAAAAAATTAATTAATTTGAAAACTTTTTTAAAAATATTTTAAATTTGAAAAATAATGTTAACATGAAACTTACCACAAACATTATCATTCATTCAACAAATTTCATCACAATCTCTATTTTCTAACTTACATTGTAATGGAAACTTAATATACCACTAAACATAGCAATTAAATATAAAAAATAAAACTTTAAAACAAACATTCACACTAATTCATCAAGTTTTGTAAAAAAATTTCACGTAATTAGGTTATATTGATAAGTAAATTTAAAATATTTTATATTGCGTTAAGTCAATTAATATTCTCAACTGTCATAATTAAAACTTACTCATGACTTATAATCAATGTTATATTTATATTTAAATGAGTTATTGTAACCCTACTCCTAACCATAACTCTAACCTTAGCCCTATTGCTATCTTTAACCCTAACCCTAACCATAACCCTAATCCTAGACCTCACAATAACCATAACCATAATAATATAATCCAATCATATTATATTATGATGCAATAAATGAATATATTATTACAAATACATTGTTGCTAAAATATAGTAGACACAACAAATAAAAATAGGACTATTCTTGCACTTTTTGGTAGGACACTACATCGTCTTTCTGAGTAGTGATGATTTCTTGCTTTTTTAGCGATTATTTGTTTGTTAGCTAAATTGGGTTTATTGAATTGAACTGAGTTGAACTAGATTGAAAGAGAAAAAGAAGGGTAAACATGTTAGTTTGTGCTTTGTTTACATCTGCAGGGATAAATGTGGGTCTATGCATTATACTCTGTATTGAGAAAGAAACTATGTATGGTGGCAGAGGAGAGAGCCAAGTGGAGATGAGTATTAGAGAGTATTGTGTCATCTGCATGGTTGATTGTCAGAGCATGGAGAGCAATGAATCATGAATATCTCAGTCATATTGAAAGGACATTCAAAAAAACTATGTATTGAGAAAGTAGCCAAGCAAAGCAACTATGTATGGTGGTAGAGGAGAGAGCCAAGTGGAGAGGAGTATTATAAAATCTACATGGAGGGCTTATATGTCTTCAGGTAAGTCATTTCCCAAAATTATTATAATTTTACTTTGGGAGGGAGAGTTTCAATTTCGATCTTTAATTTTTGGGGTAGAGAGTCTCAATCTTTATCTCTTTGGGTATGTTACATATTTCAAAATAACAATTTCATTTAGGTACATGGCTATTTTTTTTATTCTTTATTTATTTTTGGCTTGGTAAAGTTTGCATCAGGCTTTCTAATATTTCAAACCTTCTTAGACAAATGCACTGGTTATTATGAATATATGGACTAATAGATATGAATAGATAAAAGAGAAACAAGAAGTTGAAGAGTTTAATGCATTAGTTTCTACCATTAAAATCATGAGGCTAATTAATATATGGACTAAAATATATGAATAGATCCTTACATTTGCGAGGGCAGAGATGTTTGTGAATGTTCCATGCAGTTGGAGCAATTATTTCTCCTTCAATCTGTAAACTCCACTGTTTAGCCCTATTTCCATGCTTACCTTGACAAAAACAAGGGACTTTCCAATGTAATTATTTTTTTATAAATTACCAACATAATTCAAATAACTTTGTACTGAATAATTAATAGAATTTTCTAAAATATTGTGTTAGGTCTTGTGTATGTCTAGCATTGAAGGAATTTTGACAATATAATTTATGGGTAAAAGAACAAACCTATGTCACACTTTATAAAGGAATCGACTAACAACAAAATAAATTCTAAACTTCGACCACATAAAAGTGGTCTTTACGTTTTGAATTTCAAAATGGTGTAAACTAATGAAATATAGAAATTTTGATGAAGTTTATTCCTCTAAGTTTTAGAATTTTTTTTAAAATTTTTTTATTATGTTTTTTTCAATTTAAGGACAAATTTTGGAATGCTAAAAATTTTAGAAAAGAGTGACTTCACGGGCCATCAAGAAACAAATTGAAAACAACTTCATTTCTCCCTAATTGTTTTTTCTCCAAATAGGTAACTTCAATATCTACTGCATGGATTTTTTTTTTTCAAATTTTGATGTATACTTTTCTCATAATAACGCTTTAAAGTCAAACATGTCAAAATTTGACAGTTTTCATGGGCTATCAACTGTTTTCAATTTTTTTAATCATTTTCAAAAACAAAAATTATACCCTTTTGAATAATACTCTCTCCTCTATTGGCCCATATCATTTTTTTTAAAAATTAATATGTTTTTACTAATTTTTTTTAAATTTCTAATCAACCTCTTTTTTAATTTTAACAACCTATTTGAATTATTTTAAAAATAACATATATTTAAACTAATCAAAATATTAAAAAAATTATATATTTGGATTCCCCACTTCGAGCTCTACAAAAGAGTTATTTTTTTTTTGCAGAAAAATCATTTTGACTGGAGAAATACTTAGTTAAAGTTGAAAGTTTAAAAAAAAATTCTAAAAAATGTTGAGTTGGCTACCAACTAAGATGCCAACTAGACAGTTTCGATCGAAAGGGTTTCTATTAGAAGGGTTTTGGCCAAAACCATTTTGATAGAAACCCCACACATATAATAAGCCAAATTGAAAGCCGATTGTAAAGTTGGAAGGGAAAAAATTATTTTTTTAGGTTCCAGCTGAAACCTATTTGGCCAAAACCATGTGTGCCACATATACGCCACATAGTTTCGGCCAAAATATACTCAGCCAAAATATTTTCCACTAAAATTAGTTCACTCAGAACTATTTATTTGGCCGAAAGTGTGACACAGGTTTGTGCTTTTACCCTTATTTATGATTAAGTAATTGAATTTGTTCAACTATTAGGAAATGGTGATTGGAAAATTCCACGTGTCCAATAGATTTAAACAAATCCAATAATCTTATTTACTCAACCAAAAATTTGGAGTCTTATTTTTCTTTCACAAATTTTGAAATACAAGCTAGTATAATCTATGCAACAAAAATAAAAAGAATACAATTTAATATAAATTAATTTAGATTCCAATGGATTGGATAATTTAGAAATAAATATCTATGGATTAAAGTAATTAATTTTAAGAATGATCATGAATATAATAAAATAATTAATGTAAATTTTAGTGACTTGATATAAAAAATCATCCTTATTTTGTATATTATGTAATATTGCAAGCATTTTAAAGTGGATTTCATGGATTTGGATCACTTTTGTACAGATAAATTTATATTAGAGCCCCAAATCTAATATGATAAATAATACATTTTTGTTCTTCTATTTGATTTGGTTTCTACTACTTGTTGATTATTAAGGACTATTGATATTTTAAAATATCTTGGGAAGGCTATAAAACTATTAAGGCCATGTTCTCCTAGGTTAGCCCTATCCAACTTTATGACCTTGGAAAATATTGAAAAATAACAAGCAACATACAAATATCTTAAGAAGTCAATTTTGAAACAAATAGATTATTTTTAATGCTACAATTAAAATGTTCATATTGTTGTTGGTGCAACAATTCAATTTCCCTTCAAAAATCTTGAACCCCTCTTTTGCTTTCCCTTCTCATATCATTTTGATGCCTTGCCTAATGTGCATTCAAGTTATCATTAAGTATTCCTTCTCTTAGACCTTGATTTCATTTTTGGCTTCATTAGATCATTCTCAATCTAGGTTGATTAAATGATCCTAACACTTCATTCAATCCTTAGGACATTTAATTCCTAAATCAAGTTTGTGTTAAGAAAACCCCATGTGATCATTACATTTGAAATAAGTCTTCACGCATTTTAAAGTCCCTCTGACACTTTTATTATTTTTCCTCATAATTGACATCCTATGGACAATCGACCCCTTTTAAATTTTGGTTTTAGTGTTGTGTTTACTATCTAATGATTTACTTCACTTAGATGAAGCCCCTACCATCAAATTTGTTCATCCATTGCTACACTCTTATAATCTCTTTATCTCCAAGTGCCAAAATGACCACCAAGGTTAAGACTAACCATCACCACAACCACTACCCATCACTACCATTGCAATCATTATCTCTTCCACATTCTATCCTTCACCATAATGATACCCAAAAAGGCCTTAACTAATTTTTGGTTTATAAGAAATTTTCTTCCACTTGGCACCACCATCTCTCCACCAGACGATGATTTACATGTTTTTTGAAGGCCTACAAATCAACCACAAAACCATTACCATCTATAAAACAAGTTGCACTCTCCTTAAACATTTCTTGTTTATTATGCTATTTATACTCAACTTTATATTAATGTTTTACATGAAATTATATGTTAAAATTATTTAGTATATATATATATTTTTAAAGAAAGAATAAAATAAAAAATTTAAAACAAAATAATACAAAATCAATAATAATTTTCCTTTTAATAAATACAGGAGAGAAGCAAAGGATTGGCATGAAGATGAGAAGAATGTGATTGAGAACTTACAAAAAAAATTAAAGTATTAACAAGTATGCAACTTATTTCTTCACCAATTTTATATCTTTATGTGGCAGGTGTCATTACATTACAGTGTTCTTCCACCATGTTTGAATGGTTTCCAAAATTAATGACTATATTTTGTGCATTTGTAATCAATTTTTTAGTGTGTTTTCACTTTATCCTTACTCTTATCTCTCAATTTCTTTGCATGGATAAATGTCTTGATATTTATTGATCTTTATATTTATCATTTACATCAATGTAATCAAATAATATCCATTCATAGAGTGATGTTTTATTGATTGAAAAAGAAAATTTATTGACTAGAATTTTAGAAGACATATGTTGTGACACTTACTATTGTACATGAGATGGTATTCTAAAATAATCTATTTTCATTAAGCTTATGTACTGATTAATCTATTGCCAAGACTACACTTTAGAAATAAAAGAAGACATAGGTCTTAGGATTGGAAAAATCAATATAAAATATTTGATGTTATATATTATATTTTCCTTTAATGTTTGTCACATAGGATTTCCATCAAACTTTGACATAGAAGATATTAACTCCTCTATTATTATAAATTCATTCCTATTTCTATCAAGCACATAGAATCATTCTTGGTGTGAAAACATGTGATTTCATTGTTGTTGGAGTTCATCAATTTTTGATTGTTTGATTCCCTATTGGATTTCTCATTTTTGTGTAAACCAATTTTTGGCTTAGCACTTGGTTCAAAATTTGAGTATTGTTGCTTGGCTTGATAAATTCATTTGGACCCTAATAATTGGAAATAAAATTGAATGTTGATTTAAAAATTGATTGCCAAGATTTTTGTATAAAATAAATAGATACCAAAAATTATGACATTAGAAGCTCCTCACAAGACATTTAAAATTAGTTCAATTTTTATGCCACCTAAATTTTTGTTGGATGGTCATTTCATTGAATTTTACAAATAAAAAAATGGAATGTTCATGATAAAAAATGGCCAATACAAAATAGATAGCAACTATTTAGAAGGAAGGAAAATCAGAATAATAGTTGAACATTAGAAAATAAGGATTTTATTTAAGTGCATAGTTTTCAAAACACAAAAGAACATAATTATCTACTAAAGATGGGTTAGAAAATCTTTATCATCTATCCCACAATCTTTGCTGCTCATTTGAATACATAGTTCAAGCATTTTGTTTTCTTTTCTAAATGGTACAAGAAAACCATACCAAAAGTTATCAATATGTTTATAATAATCATGTTCCACTATCACATCATAGTGTTCAATACTATGTTATCAGTGTTATGTTGCTTGATACCATCCTTCATGATAAGAAATCAAAATTAGTACAACATCAATATTTTAAGAGTAAATGACACCTTGATATTTCTCCTTCTAAGTCTATATAGCTTCCAATAGTGCAAATAACTACTTTATTTTGAACATGGTACTAACTTGAGATTCCATTCATTTGGTGTTGTGATTGAACAAATTGCACATCTCACTTTGTACTTTCTTTCTTTGTATTGTTTTTCCCTCTTTCCTTCTGTTTTTATGTCTTTTTCCATCTAACTATCTTTCTATTTTTTCATCTTTTTTTCTTTGATTTCTCTAGTGTTTTTAAATTTTCTATCATTTTTTATTTATTTTTTCTTGGTTCTTTCTTTTCTATTCTTTCACTCTCAGTACCTTTTTAATTTCCTTATATTTTTATTTCATAATTGTTCATTTTTTCCCTTATTTATGACCAAGCTTATTTTATGTTTATTATATTCTTTTTATATCTATTTATCTCATTCATTTTCTATGTACCTCTTTTTTTTCTTTATCACTCTTTTAATATTACCTCTCTTTGTTCTCTATTTATTTTTGCATTTTTCTTTCTTACTTTTTTCATTATTTTTTATGTTAAATTATTTTCTTCTTTTATTTCTCTCAAATTATTTATTTATTTTCTCTATTTCTCTCTCTCTCTTTCTATCTATTTGTCATTTGCTCTAGTTTACTTTCCTTCTTTATATTGTTCTTTTTGTTTTAATTTTTTATCATTATTTTCAGCTTACCTCTCTTCCATCTTTCTCTCTCTTTTCTCTTCTCACATCTTTTTTTCCTATTTAATCCTCTCTCTCTCTCTCTCTCTCTCTCTCTCTCTCTCTCTCTCTCTCTCTTGTTTGTCTTTCATCTCTTTTTTATTCTCTCTTTCTTGCTTTGTTTGTTTCTTGGTGTTTTTCTCATTCTTTGTTTTACTACATTTTTCCCATCTCCAACTTTTTTAATATTACCTCTCAACAAATTTTACCTTTTCTCTTTGTTTACTTTTTTCATTCATTCATCTTTGTATGATTTTTTTCATTTTATTCCCTTACCTCCATCTATAATTCTCTCTCTCTCTCTCTCTCTCATTTTTGTTGGTGTTTTGTCTCTTTTTTTTCTTGTCATTTAGATGGCTATCTCATATTTTTTTCTTTTTCTTTTTTCTTTTCTTCCCTTTTTATATTTTCTTTATTTTCTCAGTTTTTACCTTCTATTTATTATTTGTCCCTCTTTATGTCTCTCTTTCTGTATCTATCTATCTTTGTTGTTTTTGTCTCACTTATTTCCTTTTACCTCTCACCTCTCTCTTTTCTCTCTCTATATTCATCTATATTTATTTTTGGTTATTCTATCATTTTTTATCGACCTCTCTATTTATTTCTATTTTTAATTATCTTCTTTGTAGCTTCCATTTTATCTTTTTTTCCTTATTTTTTAAATTTTTTCTCTTTTTTTGCTTTATCTATTTAATCTTTCAATGTAATGTCCTTTTTTTTTTATCTATCATTATTTAACAATTTTTTTTGCCACTTCTTTGTTTCTTCTTTCTGATTTTCAATTATTTTTGGTATTGTGTCTATTTTTTTCATTCTATTACTTTATTTTTCTCTTTTGATTTTTAATATTGCCTCTCTTTTCCCTATGTTACTTTTCTCATCCATATATTTTATATCTTATTTGTTTCTCTTTTAATTATTTTCCCTATTTTCTATTTGTCTCTTATTTTCTATTTTTCTTGATCTACTTATATTTTTGTCTCTCTTATTTTCTCTTTAAAATTAGATCTTTCTTTTTACCACATTTTTATTTCTCTTCAATTCCTTTTTTAATTACCTTCACCATGTAATTCTTTGTCTTTACATGATTGTTTCTCTCTCTATCTCATTTGACATTCAATATTTTTTTATCCTCCCAATCTTTATTTCATTTTATTTTCTTTTTCTTTATGATTGTTCTTATTTTTACTCCAATTGTGTTTTCTATTTATTTTTATCTTCAATTCCTTTTTTAGTTACTTTCATTATTTATTTTTGCGTCCCTTTTTCAGTTTCTTTTTTTTGTTTGAAATTCTCTCTCCATTTTATTTATTTATATCTTTCAAGTCTTTTTGAATTTCTTTATTATTTATTTAAATTGCCTACGTGAGTAAATATTAGTTCTCTTTCTCTCTTTTTTCCTTTAGTTATATTTTTTGGTTATTCATTATTTATTTATCATCTCCATGTTATTCTTTCTTTATTTTTATTTTTTTAACTTTAATTATTCGTTTTTGTCTACTTTTTATCTTTTGACTTTTCTCACAACCTTTCGTTTGTTGTTTCACCATGTCCCTACCTATTTCTCTCTATTTATTTCTTTTATTTTCTTTTTTTACTCTTTATCTTTTACTTCTTATTTTATTTATTTTATATCTAGATCTATTTTCATATTATCTTTCCTTGTATCTAATTTATTAAGCCCATTCCTCCCCTTCATGTTTTTTTTCTCTTTCTCTTTTTCTTTCAATTTTTAATACATAACATGTTTTCAATCATTTGATGATGTTAGAGATATAGATAGTAGTTGGCTTATCTATGCTAAAATTGAATTAAAAACCAATCTCTATACCCTCATTCTCTCTCTTAAGAAGGAATAGAAGTCAGGTATCTCTTCATGGTCTTGGGTTTGATTTCAAGTTTTGGGTTTACTCAATGCACGTGGCTTGTGAGCTATTGCATACATCCCCAAGGGACTAGTCTCACCCCAGAGTGACACCCCTTTTCAACCCCAACTTGGCAGAATGTAATACCAAGGTAAGGTCCAGGTTTGACATTGGGCTAGGTTGTAGGGATACCCCTGAATAAATAAAAAATGAAGAAGAAAAAAGTTCATACATTTTTATCTAGATCTATTTTCGTATTATCTTCCATTATATCTAATTTATCAATCCAATTCATTCCCTTCATGTTTTGTAATGCCCCGCCAAGTAACCTTAAAAGGAAGTTGCAATTAGCATCATAAGCGAACCAATTTTTTTTTATAAAGTGCATTTAACATACACATTCACTTACTAGTTAACAACAACCTCTAAGGCTACAAGGTTAGGATTACTTAAACCCACACATACATATTACATATAACCATAGCATTATGAACCTTATGATATAAACATCATACATCATAAGAATACCACATAACATAATAAAATAATCAACCAAGATACAATCTCATAAACATTATCTTAATCCAATAGTTACATCACTCATTCCCAAGATGAGGCAATAGTACATAAGATTACAATTACAGAATTCCACCTCATAAACATAAGAGGGATAAAATAACTTATACAAGCTGAAATATTACAATACAAGAAATTACAACAAGAACCACAAGCTGTCCATCTAGATATCTCGCCACCAAGTACTGAAGATTGATCGGGACCCAACGGTTTTGGTGCATGTTCCACCCAACCAATGTGGTACTCGAAGGCCCACCCCCCATGCTAGGAGATAGTAACAAAGTAACATGGACAAAAATCTACTACCTCTAACCAAAGGCAGACTCAAACTAACTCATACTGTTATAACCAACCAAATGAATTAACAAGTACGAGTCAAGTACAACTCAAGTATAATACAAGTACAAATCAAATACAATACATGTACAAATCAAATACAATACAAGTACAAATCAAATACAATACATGTACAAACCAAGTACAATACAAGTACAAATCAAGTACAATACAAGTACAAATCAAATACAATATATGTACAAATCAAGTACAATATAAGTACAACTCCAACATCACTGACATAGGTCACATTGCTTCCAAACATAAAGTAGATCAAGTATGTTCAAATAACCATACACATAAAATAATTAACAACAGTTATCATAGATAGAGTGTCATCGCAAGGTTTATCATGAGATCTCCTCTGGGCATTCTTCATAGGCTCCGACACAAGTAATCCTTATGGCCTCAACCGAATCCCGACACTCATACTCACTCATGCGGAATCAACTACCTCTCGCAAGAACAAGATAGTTGATCTTGCCATTCCAGGCCTTCTCACTCATCTCAATTCTAAACAAGCCCTTGTGTCTATGAGTGAGGATTAAATTATCTTGATTAATGTGAAGTTAATCCTAATCTTCTAAGTACATTATTTTAATTATCACTTGTTTAAATCACTCATGAAGGTTATCTAGTTTACCTCTTTGGGCTCTGGCGCCTAACAGAAGCCACTCTTCTATTCGACAACATACATCCAAACAATCCACCAAGGGAACCACAAGTGCATACCAACTAGGTATCATAATCCACTCCAACACAAGGAGGATACAAATAATAGAACTCACTCCATTCATCTTGGAGGCAACAAACACATAGTCCACTCCTTTCATAGGAGGCAACAAGATGAAACCACATAACAAGGTCACTCCATACAAGGAGACATGGATCCCATAATCCACTCCTAAACCAAGGAGGTGCAAAGATCCTCATTCGTGAAAACCGGGTAAAACTGAAAATACGCCATGCACTACCCAAGGGAAAACAACTAGATGGCCTAAAGATTCAACAACCCTTATCCTCTAAGTTCTTCTGGAAGACTTATAATTTAGGACTAACACTAAATCCCAAAACCAACAATGCAACTTGACGACATAGCAACAAAAGCATTCAAGTCATCAATCAAATATAATATTTGGATTTCCTAAATCCATACTCATTCAATAGGTAGTGTTGACAAAGTCAAAGACATGATAACTAGATCATCTAAAATAATCATAACCCCTATTTCCCTTTTCATTATTGGAAATCTAAAACAATTAAACTTACTTCCCTTTACTGAATACAAAGAATTAAATCCTTTAAGATAAGCATGAGGAAGATACTACTTTTGGATATACTAAATCCATATCTCTTTCATAATCCAATCACAATGATTCAATTAATCTAAATAGAAATTAATAAATAACATAATTGATTGCTTCATCAATAAAACAACTTCTTAATTTACTTTTAAATCAACACAAATCTATGCAAGTAAACTCTTTCCATTTCCTAACCAAATCTTACATCTCATTCAATTTTCTATTTAACACATTCAATCACTTTAATATAATAACATATTGTTTCTCTATCCATTTTCCATATACACTAATCAATTCAATTTTAAATCTCTACTCAATAATATATTGCATTCTTTAAATCAAATATTTAACTCTTTCAATTAAACTTTAACAAGCCATTTTAAAATAACAATAATTTCCCATATGTTTATAATTTTAATTCCACTAATCTAATATAAAAAATTTATTTAAAAATAATATAAATAAATATAGTACTTTAATATTATAAATTATAATATAAAATATTATTAAATAATATTTTAATATTATAATAACAATACATAAAATATTAATATTTATAAATATCAATTTATTATTATTTTATTTTCAAAGCAGCCATGGGAAAATAATTTAACAGCAGTCTCATGTTTCAAGCATAACTCAAAAACTACGATCTGGGTATTTACGATTTTTGGACAGGGGTAAGCAAATTTCAAAATGCAAAAACCCTATAAATTTTCTGAAAACCCAGTTTGTGAAAGTAAAGTAATAGGCGACGCAATCAGACCATTTTACCATGAAAATATAACTATACTGCAGATTTTAAAATCCGTTTTTTAATAATAAACAGAAGGTTTCATTTTCTAAAAACATTCTAAATGCATTGTTCAATCTCTATATTTGATTTCAATAACAACAAAATCTATTTCCCCAAATAATTTATATTCAACTAAGGTTTTCACAATTTTCACTCAAGAATTTTCACAAGCAAAGACTGTAAATTTATTTAATTCTTTTCTTCTAATATCAAGTTTGTTTTCTAAAACAGATTTAAAAAACAAATCTTTAATCACTACTATTTAAAAAAAACAATCAAGAACAATAAAACACAAAGAGGAAAACCTAGTACAAGAAGCTACAGGAAGAGATGAATTTTTGATGCAAGCCTCCTCCAAAGATTTCCTGAATTTTCTTCAATCCTCCAATGAATCTAATCCAAAATCCAACAAATGCAAACAATCTTTCCTTCAATCAATTCTACAATCAAACTTTCTTCAAACCCTTGTGCAAATTTTCCAAAATTTCTTCCCTGCTATAAAAATGTATTTTTCTAAAAACTTTTTTGCCCTAAAATTAAAACATGTATTCTTTATAAATCAAAAATACCTAATACAACCCTAATTCACATTACGTGCAAATTAGATATTTCAATTTCAATATTTACAACCCTAATTCACATTACATGCAAATTAGATATTTCAATTTTCAATTTCAATTTCACTATCAATTTCAAATTTCAATTTCACTTTTGGAAAACCCACTTTCAATTTAAAATGCAATTTCAAATAATAAATTAATTTCCAAAGTTGCAACCAATTTCCCAAATAAACATTTAATTACAATTTCTAATTTAATTCCCACACGTTGGAATTAAATTCTAAAATTAATTCTAATTCTTTTATTTCCTTTCATTCTCTTGCATCACGTTTAATTAATTAATTTAATTATTTAATAACTAAATTCAACCCCTTTGGATCAAATTTAATTAATTAAATAAACTAAATATAATTAATTAATTTAAGTATAAAATTTTATCCACATTGCATTATTTAAATTAAATAATCATCAACATGATTTAAATGCAATTATTCTAAGTATTTATTTCCAAATCAATAATCCTTTAGAAATAAATAACATTAAAACAAGACAAATTATAACTCGACACACACAACTGACGACACACTAAGGTTAGGGCATAGACTTGACACATGTTACCTAGCTACTATCTCTCGTTCAACTTAACCGTTGGATCGACACGCTCAAACCTGTGAAACCAGGTGGAGTCGATGTCATGTACCTGCAATCCTGCAACCAAGTAAACAACATCATACAATATATCCAGCATATAATACACACCGTGAAGAAGAAATTACGGATTGGTAGGGCGCTCGCATGCGAGTGATGCGAAACCGTCCTTTTCACCAATACACTCATCGAAACTGACACTTCCATCATAATTCCAATAATCTCATAATAACATCTCATGTTAAATCTACAACATCATTAATTCATAATACATGTGAAACAATAATCAGATAACTACATCCCACAATAATGTTGTCGTTCAATAGTAGCAATCAAAACATTATAACAAAATGTATCTAATATCAAAGTAATTGCAACCAAACATAGCATAAAGCAACTTGAACAAGAATCAAAACGGAGGGGTATTACATGTTTTCTCTTTATATTTCTCTTTCTCTTTTATTTTTTTTTAGAAAAAAGGCATATTGCTTATATATATTTCTATTGATACAATATATTGTTTACAATAGAAGTTTCATATCTAACTTATAACAACCTTCAGTTTTAACCCTCCCTATTAAAGACCCATTACAGGCCCATTCCATAACAAGAAATTGACTAGCATTAGACTTAGAGGCTTTTGTATCATCAACCACACTACACCTTTATCAAAAAATACATCATAGAGGCTTGAACTATTAACACAAGAAATAGAAAACAATGATCACCCGTGAACAAGTTACTCCTTCATCTACATTGGGTGGTCATTTTCACCCTGTTCTTCCACCATATTTTCTTCAACAAGAGGAAAAAAAAGCATGTCATTAAGATTAAACCCCTTGTCAATTAACATTCCCACTGGCTGAATTTGGTCAACAACATCCAATTCAACATTTTGTGCCTCCAATAGCTGGTGGAGATTGTTATAATCTACTACATGTGGAATTTGAGTCGGTAGAGGTGTATCATGAACATGAGTTAGAAGAATCATGATAGCTTGAACTCTTACTTTTACTTTTTCTACTAATTTAGTATCAAACTTTGTAGCATATCTTCTAAGTGCATTCAACATAAAGCTAGATGTTCATTGTGATAGAGATTTTTTTATTGCAATAAAAAACTTTGGAAATGTTGTTCGATGAAGCAAAAAGTGCCTTGGAAATAAACCTTCTACATAACCATGTCCCTTCTACACATCATACCTCTGACAGGGTTTGGTGAGGACCCCATTTTATATAAGCTCTTTATTAAGTAATTTGTTAGTAACAGATTCTACTAACTTGGCATCTTATAACAAGTCTAATAGATTGGAGATAAAAATTTAAAGGAATTGAGATGGATAGATTAACCTTTTTTCCTCTAGATCTAGTATTTCATCACTAATGACCCTTTTAATATGCTTGATGAAATTTACACAATGACCTTTGAAAACTAGTTGAAGTTTTGCATCACCTATTTCTTTTGAAATTGATAGCTCCTTGTCATTGAGTCGAACGAAAAATATATAGTTTCATGGGTAAAGCTCCATTTGCCTCATTTTAATACATAACATGTTTTCAATTATTTGACGATGCTAGAGGCATAGATAGTATTTGTCTTATCTATGCTAAAATTGAATTTAAAAATTAATCTTCATACCCTCATTCTCTCTCCTAAGATGGAATAGAAGTCAGGTTCATCCTAGAGACCACACGAATAACGAAGGAGGCTTAAGTCATGGGTATGCTCCCCATGGTGTTGGGTTTGACTTTGAGGTTTGGGTTTATCCAATTCACATGGTTTGCAAGCTATTGCATACATCCCTAAGGGATTAGTCTCACCCTAGTGTAACACCTCTTTCCAACTCCAACTTGGCAGAATGTAAAACCAAGGTAAGGCAGGCTGGGCATTGAGCTAGGTTGTAGTGATACCCTTGAGTTAATTTAAAAATAAAGAAAGAGAAGTTCATACATTTTTATCATCTTTGAAAGGGGTTTGGATTGGAATATTTTTATTAAATGGAATTCAATTTACAAAAAAAATCATAATATGATTTTAGTGTACTCGTTGATTGATACACCAACAATAAATTCATAGTAAGTAGCATAACATTCTTTTCCTCTACCCTTTATACCAAAGATTCCTTAGAAGAATTTATATCTTTGTGACCTAGCTCACCCTTTTGTGACCCCAACTTGGCAGAATGTAAGACCAAGGTAAGGTAGGTTAAGAATTGGGTTTCATTGTGGGGATACCCTTGAGTCAACCAAAAAATAAATCTAGAAACCATGGCTTCACCAGTCAAAATTATTTTTGAATTTTTTCTTCCCATTTTTCTTTCTATCTTTTATTTTTTGATTGATACACCAACAATCCATTTGTATTAAGTAACATAAAATGTTTTTCCTTTTCCCTTTGGATCAAATATGATTTAGAAGAATTTATATCCCTATGACCTAGCTCACTCCTTTTTGACCCCAACTTGGAAGAATGTAAGACTAAGGTAAGGCGGTTAAGCATTGGGTTGCATCACGGGGATACCCTAAGTCAACCAAAAACAAGATCTAGAAACCATGGCTTCACCAATCAAATTCATTTTTTTATTCTCTCCTTATATGTTTTTCTATATTTTATTGTTTGATTGATACAACAACAATCCATTCATATTAACATAAGATCCTTCTCCTCTTCCCTTTGGATCAAAGGTGTCTTAGAAGAATTTATATCTCTATGACCTAGCTCACCCCTTTCTGACCCCAACTTGGTAGAATGTAAGACTAAGGTAAGGCAGTTAAGCATTGGGTTGCATCACGGGGATACCCTGAGTCAACCAAAAACAAGATCTAGAAACCATGGCTTCACCAATCAAAGTCATTTTTTTATCCTCTCCTTATATGTTTTTCTATATTTTATTTTTTGATTGATACAACAACAATCCATTTGTATTAACATAAGATCCTTCTCCTCTTCCCTTTGGATCAAAGGTGTCTTAAAATAATTTATATCCTTGTGACCTAGCTCACCCCTTTCTGACCCCAACTTGACAGAATCTAATACCAAGGTAAGGTGGGTTAAGCATTGGATTGTGTAATGCCCCACCACATAACCCTAGAAGAAGTTGCAATTAACTACTCAAATGCATAATTTTTGTTGTTGTTAAAGTACAATTAACTTGCAAGTTCACTACCCATTTCCAAAAACCTCTAAGGTTACGAGACTGAGATTACTTTAAAACCCATACATACAACATAATTGAATCCATAACATTTATCTACTTAAGAATTTAAGAACACATATATTTCATTCATGATAAATTACATCATAAAAATAAGGGATACAATAAGATTGCATATATGAATAATTTGTCAAGAAGATTACATCTCTCATTCCCCAAATGAGGTAGAACAAATAAGCGTGATTACAAATTACAATCTTCCACCTCGATTACAAATGAGGGGTAATAAATTACAAGATTCAACTGAAATGAATATAAGCATGAAATATAACTAGATCCCATGAGCTCTCCAACTGGAAATCTCATCAACACAAACAAGAAGAAAACTCAACAGAGAAAGATGCAAATTCCACCCAACCGAGAAGAAAACCCAGCAGAGAAAGGTGCATATTCCACCCAACCAAGTGGTACCCGAAGGCTCACCCCCCATGCTAGGAGATAATAACAAGGATTCCTAGACAAGACCATCTACCTCTAGTCACGGGCTAAAACATAACTAAACTTAATCAAATATAAATACATCACTAACACAATGGTTACAATGCTTCCAGAGTTAACAAATCAATTGCATCACTGATACAAACATGCTACTGACTTAGGAGAAGTGTCATCACAATGCTACATAGGATATCCTAGTAAGTCTTCTTAGGCCCCGACCCCCATCTTGGGATCTCCTAGAAACCTCTAATGATTCCCGACCCCTCATGCAAACCAATGCAAAATCAGTTATCTCTTGTAGAGACAAGATAACAATCTTGTCATTCTAGGCCTTCTTGTCCCATCCCAAGTCTATACAAGCCCTTGCACCCATGAGCGAGGTACAATTATTCTTATTAAGTGTTTGATACTACCTATTCTTCTAATAAGTTTATTTACATTATCACTTGATTAACTAACTCACAATAAGTTACTATGGAACTACTTTGTGTGTCAGCCCTCATTGCAAGCCACTTCTCTAAGACAACACATGGAACAACTCCACAACCCAAAGGTAAACTAGTGCAACTTAAGGATATTAAATCCCTATCCAAACATAAAAGCAACACATTCCCATTCGTGATAACCAGATAATTAACTAGATACAACTATACACACTACCCAAGGCAATTCACAGGTTGACTATCATAATATGACAACCCCAAATAATTAAAAACCCTATCTGGAAGACTTATTAACCCTTACTACGCAATTTCCCCCAAAATGAAAACTGAAGCAATTTACAATCAAAAGAGCAATTTAAACAGGAATTAAATCTACTTTTGGATTTCCTAAATCCACATCCCTTACTAAAATTCAGTAGTTTATTGCCTTAATAAAACTAATTTACTAATGTCTCTTTTAGACAAAGGAGGGAGATTTAAACCATAAAATCAATTCCTTAATTGCTTTTAAATAATAATAAAATAAAACAATTACTTCTTCTATTTAGAACATATCATTTTAAAAATAACTATTTCTTCTTTTCAAAATGAATCATTTTAAAATCAATTAGTTCATTTATTAAACATATTATTTTAAAATCAAATATATGTTCTATCAATATATATTATTTTAAAATAAAACCAATAATTCGTCTATTAACATATTGCTTTAAATTCCTCAATTACATTTAAAACATGTCATTATTTAAAACCTCAGTTAAATATATATATTTTCATATACACAAATATATATATACATTAATATACATATATATATATATATACATATAAATATATATCCTTATATATTTATCTATATTTAATATTTTAATATTATATAAAATATAAAATATATATTTTATTATTTATATATATTAAATATTTTAATATTATATAAATATAATATTAAATATTAAATATATATATTTTTAAAAAGTGAATTGAAAAAGTCAAACGTGGGTCTTGGGAAGCGCACGCCATATTCTTTGGGGCGGCTATGTTTACACACAATCGAACCCCATACATGGAGTGACTGTGTGTAAGCACAGTCGAACCCCATAAGGGCATGACTATGTTTACACACAACCGACCCTTGTAAGGGCGCAACTGGTGTGGGGTGTGCTGGGCGTGGCTCCCCCACAGCGCCTCCCATGGGGGTGGCAATGGGGTGAGCCCCTAGCAACCCCCAAAACATCCGAGAAAATCATTAAAAAAACACAGACCTTGCAAATTTTAAATTCGAGAATTTTTGATAGGGTTGCATTTTTTTTAATCTTTCTGAACAACCATCTCCATTATGAAATATATAAATAAAGATATATATGTATTATATATATATATAGTTTTAAATATATATATACACACAAATTTAATAAATTTACAAACCAGTTGAACAAATCATTCTTAATAAAACTAAAGCAACCAAACTTGACTTAAAACCAATGACACACTATGACTAGGGTGATGATTTGACATGGAAAACCTAGCTACTATCTCCCAATCAAATACCGTTGGGCAATGGACACGCTCAAACCTGTGAAACCAGGTGGAGTCGATGTCTTGTACCTGTAAACCTCTAAACAAAGCGTATATCGAACATGCATATATATCATAATAAAACACACCGTGAAGATGAAATCATAGAATCATAGGGTGCTCACAAGCGTGTGGTGCAATTTCATCCCCTTCACTAATACAGTGTTACAAAATTGATGAATCTAACATCAATAGTCTAATCAAAAGCATTAAAACAACATTAATTCAAATATCATCTATGCTAATCTAAAGCATGTCATAATGATAACATCATAATAAAATACCATCACATCAAAACATAACATCACATTGCTTTACAGTTAGCAATCAAATAGTAATTGAGTACCATAGTCAAAGGACTAACAAAAAATAAAGCATCACGAAGAACACTGCCCAATCAAAAGAGAAAAATGGAGGGGTGTTACAGATTGTGTCGTGGGGATACCTTTGAGTCAACCAAAAAAATATAAAAACCATGGCTTCACCAATCAAAATTATTTCTTTATTTTCTCTCCCCATATGTCATTCTATCTTTTATTTGTTGATTGATACACTAACAATCCATTTATATTAAGTAACATAACATACTTATTTTCTACCCTTTGGATCAACGATACTTTAGAAGAATTTATATCCCTATGACCTAGCTCACCCTTTCAGACCCCAACTTGGCAAAATATAAAACCAAGGTAAGGTGGGTTAAGCATTGGGTTGCATCATGGGGATACCCCTAATTCAACCAAAAAAAAAAAAAGATCTAGAAACCATGGCTTCACCAATAAAAATTATTTCTTTATTTTCTCTCTTTGATATGTCTTTCTATCTTATATTTGTTGATTGATACACCAAAAATCATTTGTATTAACATACATCTGTCTCCTCTACCCTTTGGATCAAAGGAACCTTGGAAGAATTTATATCCTTGTGACCCAACTCATCCCTTTTTGAAACCAACATGGCATAATGTAAGACCAAGGTAAGGTGAGTTAAGTGTTGGGTTGCATCACACAGATACCCTTGAGTCAACAAAAAAAAATCTAGAAACCATGGCTTCACCAATTGTAACGCCCTGCCATGCAACCCTAAAGGATGATGCAACAACTACTTAAACATGCAATTTTTTTTTTTTTTTAAGTACAACTATTACACAAGTTCGCTTCCAAAACCATCCCCTAAGGTTACGAGACTGAAACAACTTAACAACCCACAACAACAACCACATAAGTGAAACCATAACAATTATCTACTCAAGATAACAAGAATGCATACATTCCATACAAGATAAATTATAACAAAGCATAATAGATAACTTTAAAATTACTTATCGATAATTAAATATTACAAATACAACTCTCATTCCCCGAATGAGGCAAGTCCAATAAATAAAGATTACAATTACAAATTCCACCTCAATAACAAGAGGGGTAATAATACAAGAGTAACTTAAATGAAATAGAGCATGAATTGGAACTGAACCCAATGAGCTCTCCAACTGGAAGTCTCATCCACATGAACATGAAGATAGCCCAACAGATTTAGGTGCACGCCACCCAACCAAGTGGAACCCAAAGGCCCACCCCCCGTGCTAGGAGATAGTAACTAGGAATCCTAGTCAAGACCATCTACCTCTAGACACTGGCTATCAAAACTGAACTAAACTGAAACAACCAATTACATGAACCTCACAAATACATCATAAGATCTACACATGAACAGCTAAAGCACAACTTAGATACCAAGCAAGTACAACACAAGCACTTCACAAGTACATCCCAAGCACCACATATGTACAATGTAAGTACACCAAAAGTACAACTCAAGAGCATCACAAGTAACACACAAGGACAACTCTACATGGTCACATTGCTTCCAGAAATAAAGCAGAACAAGTATGTTATGAGAACCATACACATAATAATTGAATACCAACTATGGTCACACTAGGTATGTTAAGGAAACCATACCCACAAAATCGAATACCAACTATGGTCACAACAGGTATCTCAAAGAGACCATACCGCTAAAACAAAGACCGACCATTGTCCTAGATAGAGTGTCATCACACAATTCGTCGTGGGTTATCCTTGGGAATCTTCCTAGGCTCCGGCCCCCCACAAGACAAGGGTTATCCTGGTGACCTTTACCGAATCCCGGCCCCCACACTCACTCATGTGGAGCAAAATACCTTTCGTATAGACAAGATAGATGACCTTGCCATTTCAGGCCTTCCCATCTCATCCCAAGCCTAACCGAGCACTTAGGTCCATGAGTGAGGCATTTAAAAAAATCTTGAATAGTGAGAAGTTAGTCCTAAACTTCTAAGTATTTTTTTAGTTATCACTTGATTAAATAACTTGCAACGAGTTATCCTAGCACCACTTCGTGTGTTGGCCCCCGTTACAAGACACTCTTCTAATGGGCAACACACACACACCATCCAAACATCTATGGAACCAAGGTGCAACAAATGAGACATCACGACCTCTCCTTTCTTAGGAGGCAACACAAACCGAAACACACTCCAACACTGGAGGCAACAAACCAAAAAACCAGGACGCTCCCAACCTCTCCTAACGAGGAGACATACCATACAAAAGCCACTCCTTTCTCAGGAGCAACAAAAATAACACCATCTCCAAACACTGGAGGTAACAATAATAATAAAGAACACTCCTGACAGCTCCTGACCAGGAGGCACACATTACAAAATCACTCCTTACAAGGAGACACGGATCCCATAATCCGCTCCTAAACCAAGGAGGTACAAACATTCCCATTCGCAGAAATTGAGTACAACACATACACAATCCTCATGCACTATCGAAGAAAAAATCACAACAGTCGACATCACAAGACGACCACTCCCAACCACTAGGGTCCTTTGGAAGACTTACAATTAATGACACTTAACCCATTTTCCCAAACACATGAACTCAGAGGAAATAATCACGAAGTCAAGTTGCAAGGAAACAAACTAATTTGGATATATTAAATCCATTTTCTTAAATAACATTCAATAGATTAATCTCACAATGAAACTAATTAAATAACGACCCTTTCAGGCAAAGGAAGACAATTTAATCAAAGTATTTAATTCCTTAATTGCTTCTAAATAATACTGAAATAAACATTTACTTCATCATTCCAAACAAATTGATACATGATACGACAACCCTCATCTTTAAAACCTATCAGGAAGACTTAACCCTTTTTGATTGATTTCCCTCAAGCGACGATGTAAGAGATTACATTTAAACAAGCAATTTAATGATAATTAATTCTACTCCGGATTTCCTAAATCCCCTTCGTTTAACAAAACTCAATAGATTGTTGTCACAATAGATTTGATTTAATAATGTCCCTTCAATAACATTCAACAATCTATTGCACATTAAACTGTTCCAAATAAGGTCTATGTCAGACAAAGGATGAAGATTAAACAAAACATTTAATTCTCTAATTGCCTTAAACCATAAACTAAGCATTTACTTCTATGATTCAAAATACAACGTTTTAAAATAAATAATCATACGTTCTTGCAAACTAGATCATTTTAAATAAATAAATCAATTAATTCCGCCATTTAAACACACTTCTTTAAATTCAATATTTGACCTAGCAATATTATTATTTTTCCAATTAAATCAACAATTTGATTAAGTACACAATATTCTAATTTCCCAAATTAATCTTAAAACATGCCTTCAATAATCCATATATAAAATATATATATACACTTGTATATATATATATATATATTTATTACAATTATATCTCTATATTTACTTATTAAACATACATACATAATATTATAATATTATAAAATATAATATCAAATATTAATATAATATATATTAATATTTTAATATTATTAAATTATAATAATAAAATATTAAATACATATCTATATTACATTTTATTTTTAAAAACCAAAACCCTAAGGGTGACCTCGGGCCGCACGCAGTCAAAGGAGGTGGCCGGCTGTCTCGGGCCGCATGCCATTTAGGGTTGGGGCCGCACGTGGTTTTCCCAGCCGCACGCAGATACACAATCCACGGTTTTAACCTATAGGGGCAACGCTTAGAGGAGGGCGGCGAGTTTCATTGGTGGAGGCCGGGCGGAGGTGGCGTCGACTGTTGCACAGCCAACCACCCCTAGTGGTGACGCCGACTGTGCTAAGCACGGTCGTCCACCACCCGCGGTGGCGGCTGTGTGAACAACGGTCACGGGAGATAGTGGGGGCTGCGCTGGGTGCAGCTCCCCCCATGCACCTTCCATGGGGTGCGATGGGGATTGAGCCCCCAGCCCCCCCAACATAAAAATTTTATTTTCTTTTATTTTCTTTTATTTTTATTTTTATTTTTAAAAATTTCTTTAAACCAGCTCAGATTTTTTCAAAAATCGAAAATCAACTTTTAAAGAGGGGTTTTTTAAAAAACTTTTAAACAACATAACCCCTCTTTCAAAAGAAATTTATTATTTATTTTTAAAAGGAATATATCGAACTTACATACCCTCAATTGCATTTTTTTTTTTTTTAAATTAATGAAGAACTCAAATTGAAAAACATAATTTCCAGCCAAGAACACAAAATTTTATTTGAAGAAATATTTTCCAATGAAGAGATTTTTGCAAACAAATAAAAACTTAAGACATGAACCTGATTTCCAACCATTTGAGTAGATCCAGATGAAGCACAGAACCATGATTCGATTCCTCCTTCAAATTCTAGTTCCTCCAAGCAGATCCAAAACCCACAAAATCCAAATTTCTTTTCTCACCTCCATTTTCCAACTTCTCCAAAATTTTCATCATCCTCAAATTGAGATCCCAAAAAACCAATAATAGCCAAAAATCAAAAATATCTCCAACCCCAAAGTCAAACTTTTGAAAATATCTCAATTATCTCTATTTTTACATTTTCTAATTTTCAAAAAAGAAATTTAAACCTTTTTCAATTTTTCCAACATAATTCTAATTCCAGAATATCTATATTTCCAAAATGCATAATATAACTTATTTCAACATAATAATTTAATGTAACACAATCTAATTTAATTAATTAATATAATAATCTTAATCCAAGATTAAATCATTTTATTAATTAAATTAAATAAATAATAAATCAATAACTTAAATACCAAACACTATTTAATTGCCTCTTTCTAACTTGAATTTAAATAACGAAGAGAGAGAGAACAATAAACAAAGCGACACAACCTGACAAACAACTAACGACATACAAGGACTAGGGTGACGACCTGACACGGAAACCTAGCTACTATCTCCCAATCGAATACCATTGGATATTGAACACGCTCTCACCTATGAAACCAGGTGGAGTTGATGTCCTGTACCTGTTAACCTGCAAGTCAAGTAACAACAACATGTAATATAAACATCATAAAATACACACCGTGAAGAGGTAATCACGGAAATCGCAGGGCGCTCGCAAGCGAGTGATGCGATCCATCCCCTTCACCAATATAGTATCACTGATTGACGAGTCTAACATCATTAATATAATCAAAGACAAAACATCATTAAATCAATTATCCACTATACTAATCCAAAGCATGCCATAATAATAACATCAAAAAATTACACCATCACACCAAAATATATCATTTGCATAACTTTACAGATAAAGATCAAATAACAACCGAGTTCTAATTCAAAGAACTTAATAGAAAATAAGGCCTAACCAAAAAGAACACTGTTCGGTCAAAAGGGTAAAACGAAGGGGTCTTACACCAATCAAAATTATTTTTTATTTTATCTCCCCATATGTTTTTCTATCTTTTATTTGTTGATTGATACACCAATAATCCATTCTTGTAAAGTAACATAACATCCTTCTCCTCTGCCCTTTGGATCAAAGGTGCCTTAGAAGAATTTATATCCCTGTAACCCAACTCACCCCTTTCCAACCCCAACTTGGCAGAATGTAAGACCAAGGTAAGGCGGGTTAAGCATTGGGTTTTGTCGCAAGGATACCCCTGAGTCGACAAAAAAAAGAGCTCTCGAAACCATGGATTCACCAATCAAAATTATTTCTTTATTTTCTCTCCCCATATATATTTATATCTTTTATTTGTTATGTATTTTTCTCATCTCCTCAATTATCTCTTTGTTTATCTATCTTCCTTGCCCATTTTTTATATTTTCACATTTTTAATATTTTTTCTCAATTTCTTTCTCTTTATTCTCTCTCTTGCTTGCTTTCTTGCTCACTCTTTATTTTTTTTATTCTTCCCATCCATATTTTATCTTTCTCTTGTTTCATTTATTCGTTATTTTTTTCATTTTTATCTTTATATGTAGATTTTTCATTCTCTCCCTCCCTCTGTTTATTGCATTTTTTCTCTTTTTCTCAAACTCTTTTTTCTATAATATTTTTCTTGTTGGCTATGGTGGATTGAGCATAGTCTTGTAGGTCACATAATTTTTAATTAATTTTGATATTGCATTTATTTATCTCATTTTGTTACTTTTTTTTTGTCTTGATTTTTCATATTACCTCTCTTTTTCCTTATGTTATTTTTTTATTCATATATTTAATATTTCATTTATTTATTTTTTAATTATTTTTCCTATTTTTTACGTGTCTCTTCGTTTATGTGTGTTTCTCTCTTATCTTGCCCATGCACATCTCACTTTATTTCTTATTACTTTTATTTAAGTTTTTTTTCAATCTATATATTTTTTGATTTACCTTTATTTTTTTCTCTCTTTCTTTCTCTTTACAATTGGTGTTTTATCACCTTTTAATCTCTCTTCAACTCATTTTTTAATTACCTTCACCATGTAACTCTTTGTCTTTATGTAATGCCCCACAACACAACCCTAGGGGAAGTTGCAACACTACAAAAGTATACAATTTTCCAAATCAAACACAGAGGATAACAAATCTTGAAGAATAACAATAAAATTCCTAACATTTAAATCACAAGGAATTTTTTTCAAGAAAAACAATCTTACAAGGAAACTTCTTCCTACAGAAAATAAAATTTCTTCTAGAGGGGTTTTATTTCTAGATCCATAAACATTGCATTATGGGTTTCACTAATTTCACTATATTACCAGAGAGCCATTAACTAAGGTTTTCCACAAAGGATTTCAACCTACAGAAGAAATTTCCTCTACAAAAATAATTTATTTACAGAGAAATTATCTATGGCAATACAATCTTTCTTACACAAGACAATCTCGTTATAGAGAAATGTAATCCATAAAAATTTCAATTTAAAACTTAACAAAAAACAAAGGAAAGAACCTGTAATCCAATGCTTGAGTATTTGAAGATTTGATGCAGTGCCTCCTCCACAACTACAAAAAATTGTCCTAGACAAACAATGGCTTTGTCCAAAGTATTAAGAGAAATCCCAACACAGTAAGAATATCCAAAACAAATTTTTTAAAGTTGCAAGAATACCAAAGTAATTTCTATAGAAAATTCTTCCCAAAAATTATCCATATCACAACAAGACTTATTTTTTTCAACAAATTCCCAACCACCAAAATATCTCGTGCCTCTTTCGTGAAGAAAATTTCCACTTCCTCACTCAAAGCCAAAATCATCTCCCGTGAATTAATTTTCCCCAACCAACTCATTAATTTCTTCTAACACTTCTTGTAATTTTCAAAATATCTCTAACAAGGTCCTCTTGGCATAAAATCCTCCAATATTCAAAATTAAAATACTTTAATAATTACAAACATTTCCCTTATTAAAATTTAAACTATTTAACTATTTTAATAAATCAATAAACAATATAATCCAAGTATTAAACTTTTATCAATTAAATTAAATTAATTAATTTATTAATTCAAAACCCTCTAACATTAAAGTTGGTGTAGGATGGCTTTGTCTAGGTGTTCAATTCATGCCTTGGTGCTTTATTTGTTGGCACAGGATGGTTGTGTCTGGATGTTTGATTCGTGCCTTTGTGTTGTGGTCGTTGTGGTGCCATGGACTGTCTACTGTTGCTCAACCTTCAGCCTTGGTGCCTTGTTGGCTGAGGAAGCCTGTTTGGGTGCCGGTTAATGATGTGGAGGGTTTGGAGTGCACCCTGAGGGAATTGTTACTTCCTCCTGTCTCTTTTACCTTTCTCTGGGGGCGGGGCCTGGTATGTTTGGGGGTGTTCTTTTCCTAGCTTCCTACGCTTTTTTTGCTTGATGGTGGTCTCGCAACCCCAGTTCTTAGCTTTAGGGCTTTGCTGGGAGTTGATTTGTGTCTTCACAAGCTCCTGTGGGTTTTTGGGGTTGGTAAGTGCTTGCCTCTTTGTTCCCTCTTCTTTGTTGGGGAGGTCAATGGCTCAGTTTTTCTTTGGTTGTCTCCTGAGTTTGGTGAGCTTCTTTGTTGCTATGGTGTCTTGGAGTTTTTCTAGCCTTCACTGATTGCGGATGTACTCCGGGTGCACATCTCAGGTGTTGTTGTGTGGTAGTTCAGAGATGAGTGTTTTGCGGTGGTTGCTTTCCCTGACCCTCCTAGTGTTGGTTCTTTCCACAAATTTGGTATTGAAAGCCTTCCCATGGCCCTTTCTTTGTTGGTAACCCCTATTTTGGTGGTGATGGCGTTCCTCTAGGATTGCTTGGCCTGTGCTTTTGAATTTACTTTGGACAGGGATGGAGATCCTTATGTGGGTGGAGTGGATGGTTGGTTGTGTGTTGCTCAGTCTTTGTTGGTTGTTTATGGCCTAGGGTGTGATGGGTGTGTGCAGACTCATCATGCTTCTTTCTCCCTTTCTGTGCAAAAGCGTTCGTTCTGGTGCGAGTTGCTACTTGTCTCAGATGCCTTTGTGCATCTGGTTATTTTCTAGGTTTCTCCCTTAGGTGCTTCGTTTACCTTTGGCTGGATTAGGGCTTCCTCTTGGGCTCTTGTGGCTTCTGGTTGGTTTGATTTTTCTAACATTTTGAATGGAAATGGTGATGCTAGGCCTATCTCTGTTGTTGTTGATCTCTGGCTCGGTATGGGGCTTTGGTCAAGGTTTTTCCTCTTTGGGGAAATTTGTGTTGCTCTTCTTTGCAGGTGCCTGTTCTGGTGCGGGTCATTTCTTTTCTCAGATGCCTCTGTGCATTTGGTTATTTGTTGGGTTATCCCCTTGGGTGCTTTGTTTTCCTTTGGATGGACTAGGGCTCCCTCTTGGGCTCTTGTGGCTTCTGGCTGGTTTGCTTTCTCTAACTTTTTGAATGGAAATGGTGTTATTGGGTCCATCTCGATTGTTGTTGATCTTTGGCTTGGTATGGGGCTTTGGTTGAGGCTCCTTTTCTTGGGTGTTTATATCCCAACTCTTGTTGGTATTGGGTGTTTGTTTGTTGTGGATTGGAAGGATAGTGACCTAGATATTTTTATTGATGTGCAAGTAACTTTGGCCTTGGTTGCTTGGGTTCAGTGGTTCCATTGGACTTTTCCTAAATTTTGGGTGGTGGAGGATCATGTCAGATCTGTTGCTATTACTCCTTGGGGGAGATGGTTCCATGGTTTGGTGAGGCTACAAGTGCTTGGTCTCCTTCAACAGTGGTGCTTGGTGGGAAATTTTTCTTGGCCCTACCTTATTTTGTTGTGGAAGGGTTTGTGTTGTTGGAAGGCTTATTGGTTGGTGGAAATGGTGGGTTTGGTGCTTGTGTTTGATTGGGGAAGGGGGCTCTACCTTGCTGAGGTGTTGTTTTCCTCTTTATCCTATCACCATGATGCAGTTTGGAGTGGTTTTATTTTGCTATTTCACTTGGTCTGTTGGTGGCTCTTTGAAGTGAACGGTGCTTTTTCAGAGCAAAGAGTTTTTGGTATTTCGGGGTTGTGGACTCATTATGTGGTTGACCATGGAGGTGTTGTTTTCCTTCTTCCTGCTCCTTCAAACTGGTTGCCTTGGGATGAGGTGGTTGCCTATTTTGCTGAAGTTCCTTCTTGCTACCATGCTCTACCTGTGCTATATTCTTTAGAGGTGAATATAGTGGCACCATCTCCTATTGAGGTGGGTTTGGTGGTTGTAGAGATGGTGGGAAGTATTTCTCTTCTTGGTAAGTCCCTATTGAGGTGGTGTGTGCTTTCTCTGGAGGGAGGTTTCTTCGGTAGTGTTGGTTCCCACTTCTTCCTCTCCTATAGAGGGGAGCCCCATCTATTAGAGGTGGCTTCGGAGTTGGTTTCTGGTTGGCTAGTGCAATTTAATGTTTGTTTCTTTGCTCCTACTTGTGTTTTTGGAAGTTCTGCTACAATTTGTCTGCTGCAGGTGGCTAGTGGCTTTGCCTCTAGCAGTCTTTTTGAAACTATTATGCTATGGATTGTTTATTGGCTCAGGGTCTTTACTATTTTTAACATAGGACTGTTGTTTGTCCTAAGGGTTCTATCAATCCTAGATCTGGTACCAGGAATGAGTAATTTAGCCGATCTTTGACTTGGGATTGATGTTGGTTCTAAGTGTGTTATCACTCCTGGTTACCTAAGGACCAGGTGTTGTTCGGTTCTGTTGTGTCTCTGCAGTGTGTTCGCTGGTGCTATTTTAGCTCTATAAAAGGTTCATGGTCCTTTCAAAACCCTGCTTGTCCTTCTTGGCCCTCGTGGCTCATTGTGTAAAGGGTACAACGCCCTATAAATTTTTCTTATCTTTTCAAAAACATTAAAATAGGATTAATCTAATGATCAACTTTAAATAATTAAATTCACTAAATCCTCTTTTAAATAATTTTAACATGATAATTAGAAGCAATAATAAAAACATTAAACAAGAAAAACTGACTAAACCTGATGACACACTGAGACTAGGGTGAGGACTTAACACAAGTATCCTAGCTACTATCTCCCAATCAGCTTAATCATTGGGTGGTGGACACACTCAAACCTATAAATCTAGGTGGAGTCGATGTCCTATACTCGCAAACCTGTAAATGAGGCATCAATAGCACATGTATATAAACATCATCATAAAACACACCATGAAGAGGAGTTCATAGAATCATAGGGCACTCGCAAGCGAGTGATGCAATTCTGTCCCCTTCACCAATACACTATTCACAAACTGACAGTTCTAACATAAATAGAATACTCATGTGAAATAACCATGTTATTCCAAACCATCATTATACTAATCAAGGACATGCCACATAATAACATAAAAGAGAGTATATCACATCACACATATAGTCCACATTGTTTTATAAATAGCAATCAAATAATAAATCATCGTAATCTAAAAATAATAAAAAAATAGAGGGGTGTTACATTCTCCCCCCCAAGGTCAAGCTAACTCCTAGAAGCCTGCAAATACCCCTAGTACAAACTCCATCAAATTACACATAATCAATGGTTCCAAAATTGAACCACTCCATACATCAACATAACAAAAACAATAACTAGAGTTAGGTGGGTGCATGGAAATGGGTGGGAATTTCGTGGACACCTTTCAAAAAAATAATTAAGAAGCAATAATGTGAGTGCATTATAATGCGCTCGTGTTATAACGCGCTCACATTATTGCTTGTTAAAAGAAAAAAAAAAAGTGAAAACCTTTCATTGTTATTTCACCTATTTTTTTCTTGTAGCCGTGGCTAAAACCCCCATACTTTCATGCTCACGTTCTAGGAGGATCAATTCAATAAAAAAATTCAGCAAAAATTTCTATTTCTTCACAATGATGGCACCACTAGGAGGAGGAGGTGTGAGAGGTAAGGATTTTGTGGTTTTTTTTTTGAATTAGTTAGTTTTAGATTGAATTTGATATATATTTGTTTGAATTTTTAGGAGATGCAAACCAACCTACAAACCCTCAAAATCCTCAACAGGAAGACCAACCAAATCCTCAAGATCAAAATCAACCACAACAACAACCTCCTCCACCAATCACTCAACCCCCTCCTGGCACTCAACAAAATTTAATGAGTGAAATTGAGAACAACAAAAAAAAATTAAGGATTTGATCAGTAGGTTGAGTGATCCAAATGGTTCAACCATAGAAAGAATAACACTAGAAGATTCATTGAAAGATATGTTAAAAATATAGATTCAATTAGCAAGAAAATAACTAGATGGAAAGATAGGAGGCAGGTGGCTAGGGATTATTATGCAAATAAACTATCATACAAAGATGTAAAGGATTTAAAAATTACAAAAGGTGATTTGTGCTTATTATTTACCGACCCACACACACATCAAGATCTTAACCTCAATGCAAAGAGATTTCCTATCCATTGGTGTCACCACCAACAAATTAGGGACCGGTTTTATGATAGGTGGTACATGGTCTTCGATTACCCATCGTGCAATAATTGTGAGGTCTTGCAATATTTCCTTAGGAAACTATACAATGAGTTCATATTGAACAAAATCCCAAATTATTTTGATATGAGGGATTTCTAGGGGAGAGGTGGGGGGTCAGCTCAGGATAGACCCGATGCACAACTAGATCCTACACGGTAAGGTAGATGAGCTCTCGCTAGGCCACCTCATGAGAACGTTGTTATACCTTTCATCATGAAGGAAAGTGCTGATGTAGAGACATTACAGGTGATCAACACTTTGAACCAGAGTGTCATCCATCATACTAGCCCTAGTCTACAATGCCATCTAGGGGAGTCTTCGAGTGGTGGTCATCGAACACATGTGTGTCAATCTTGTGGGGCTACTTGTTCATATGACCCCACCGACACTCAGGAGACTGGTACACATGATCCATTTGCATCTATGGAGATGGAGAGGGTAGATGACATTTTGCATGAGGCATACGACATTGATAGTCAGGTAAAAGTTAGTGCATTTTCATTGAATTTAATTCATTAAATTTCAATTTTAAAATACAAGATTAACTAAAGATATTTTATGATTTTAATAAAATTGTGGGGTCATAGTGCTGAGACTGGATACACCGCCCCCCCCCACCCCTCCCCACCGCCCCACCAAATTATTTTTGGATTACACCTATCGTTGGGGTATGTAACTAGTAAACAATTATAAATTTATTGCATGTTAATAGCATTGTTTTACGAATGGTAATTTAATATGCGATTTTGGATGTTGAACAGACTAATATTGGAGGTTTTGATGGAACACCTCCCAGTGGTGGTGGATTTACTCAAACCTACATAGAAGTAATAGAATGAAGACTTTAACTAATGAATCAAGTACTTAATAGATTTGTGTAGTTTATATGCACATCGTTGATTACGTTGAATAATTTGTTGTTTTATTTTCAGATGATGCAAGATGAAACACCTACGAATGTGATGAGGGAAATGGATATTGGTGTGTCATCTGCTATACAATCCTCGATGGATCTGACATGAGAGGTATGAGGAAAATTAGTAAATTTACATTTACATTTGTTGTTATAGATGTTAGTTAGTGAAAAATCAAACCATTATTGATTCACGTAGTTTAATTTCTATTTGTATGGTTTATATAGGGCTTGAGCACGCCTGAGCATGGGCGTGAGAATATTTCCCTCATGGAGAGAGATCATGAGATGGTGGTAAGTGATTATTTTTTCAAATATATCATTTTTTATAATATAATTTCTATATATTCATATCTTTACTTCTTATTGTAACAATTAAAAATTCAGCATGAACTAAACCCTAGGAGGAGCAACATGAGCACTCCTCGTGTGGAACAAAAATGAGTGACAGACCTATCGCCATCCAATCGAAAAGGAAAGGGAAATAATTTATTTCCAAGGCATGGAGATCAATGACTTTTGATTCTAGAGCCCTTTGTTGTATGCTTACATGGCAGTTTTGTACATATTTTTATTGGACATATTTGACATTGTATGCCTATATGGGATTCTCGTAAGCCTATATGGCTATTTTGTACATATATTTCATACTTATACCGACATATATTGATGTATGCCTACATGGCTATTTTGTTAATACAAATATATTTTATCGATGCCTATCCATATTTGCATTCTAAATTGATGGTTCAATAGATATGAGTTACATGTATTCAAGTGTATACTTTACAGCTTACATGCATACTTTGTGACTTATGTGCATTCGAATGTATACTTTGTGTCTTATGCGTTTTCATGCATATACCTTGTATTCATGCATATACTTTGTATTAATTGGTGTATATTATGTATTCGTGTGTATACTTTTTGAGGCTTACATTTTTTTGAGTACTTGTGCTTCCCTTATTGACATGTACATGCTTGAATTATTCACGTGTATACTTATTAATTGGTTAGCCCTATCATTGATCATTTTTGTCCTTCATGATTTGTCTTGAATATTAATTGATTGATGCTAAACAAATTTATCTAAAAGAAAAAAACACATTTACAATTGGCATTCCATGAAATAATTCATAGAAAGATTCCAATATGTTCTTGATGTGTCACTATCGAAATATTTATATGTCAACTAATTACAATATTATTTCTTGTATACAAAATGGACTCGAGAGAAAGCAAGTTATAATTTATAATCAAATAAGAAATGGACTCAACATTGTCCTAGACCCTCGAATAGGTCTATTTAACAAAGCAACATGCTCTCAATCACTCTTTGAATTGCAAAGAACCATTGGTGATGCAAAGTGGCTCAACCAAGTTGTGATTTAACACAGCTTCTCTCAAATATGCCCACTAAGACTCCAAAATTCACTTGACTCAACGATAAGAACTCTCATATTCCTTTATGGTTTTACACCAAACCACTACCAAAAGAAAGCCAACTTAGCCCTCTTTCAATCCATGTCATCCTTGGGACCATACAAGAAAGTTGGAGGTCGTACCAAGTACGAGATCAACAAGTTTGTATTAAAAACTAAAAAATAGAGAACAATGTGAATAATTCTTATTAAATCTTCTCCAAAAGTTCATCAACAACCTCCATTCGAGCCTCTGAAGGCTTTACATATTGTTTTACACCATTATCTAACTGATCCATGCCCTCAACTAACTAAAAACCAACTTTCAAAACAAGTAACCATTGCATTTCAAATTTGTTGCTTTAAGCAACTTACAAATTTGCAACTTTAGAATCCAACCTAATTAGTACATCTAATGACCTCTAAAACCACACAAATGGCATACAAATAGCCTTATTACATCGAAAAAACTCCATTCTTTCACAATCATATACAAATTCACAAATTTTCTTTCAAACTACAAAGACAACTTCTAGTGCAAGATTGAAATTTTCACATTTTTATCACTAGACCCAAAAGTCGCCCTAAAACATGCCTAATTGTCTTAATTGACCTTATTCAAGACAAAGCATGCTCAAAATACCTACAACAACCTATTGAACAACCTATTCACCATTAGATAATCACTAAAGCCACTGAACTAGACCTTCTTCATCAAATGGAGGAACAAGGTGCTTTGCACCAATGATCATACACTTTTTGTGTGGAATACTCGAACTTCTCAACCGTTGTTTGTATGTTTCTCTTTTTCCAGTGTTTTGCATGCCATCATAAGGGATCAAGTCGGTTGAATGCAAGTCAAATCAATTCCACGTGTTTGGGGTACAAAAAAGGACCACGCCTAACGTATACCTACCTATTGGGATGTGTTGGAGCAGTTAGTTTGGTCACACAAATTGCAAAATGAAAGTTGCATCACTTTGCAACTTTGCACAGCTTGAATTTGACACTCTTTTCATCAAGTGAAAATCCATTTCCATGGGAAAACCACTCCAAGATAGCCAAAACTAAGAGAGGTTTTTGTAGAGGGGCCCAACATGATTGTGTAGGATTAGACTAGAAGTTTCTAAGCATCATGGTATCTGAGTAATAGCATGCTGAAGTTTGCAGCTATTTTGCACTTTGGACCCTTAAGGGATCGATCTGGTGGAACGTAGATCATAGCGATTCCACATGTTTTGATGTGAAAGAGAACCATTCCTAGCGTAAAAATGATTATTCAGACGTATTGGAACAATCTTCTTGGTCACACGAGTTGCAGAGTGAAAGTTGCACCACTTTGCAACTTTGCACAACTTGAATTTGACACTTTTTCCATCAAATAAAAATCCGCCACCACGGGAAATCCACTCCGAGATAGCCAAAACCAAGAGAGGTTTTTGTAGAGGGGCCCAATGCAATCCTGTATGATTAGATGAAAAAATTTTAAGTATCATAGTATCCAAGTAATAGCATGCTAAAGTTTGCAGCCATTTTGCACTTTGGACCCTTAAGGGATCAATCTGGTGGAACATAGCTCATAGCGATTCCACGTGTTTTGGTGTGAAAGAGGACCATTCCTAGTGTAAAAATACCTATTCAGACATGTTGGAACAATATTCTTGGTCACATGAGTTGAAGAACAAAATTTACACCACTTTGCAACTTTGCACTGCTTGCATTTGATGCTTTTTCCATCAAGTGAAAATCCATCGCCACGGGAAAACCACTCTGAGATAGCCAAAACCGAGAGAGGTTTTTGTAGAGGGGCCCAACAAAATCCTATAGGATTAGACAAGAAGGTTCTAAGAATCACAGTATTTGAGTAATAGCATGATTAATTTTGCAACCATTTTGCACTTTGGACCCTTAAGGGATCGATCTAGTGGAACGTAGCTCGAAGTGATTCCACATGTTTTAGTGCAAAAAAAGACCATGCCTAGCATAAAAATACCTATTCAGATGTGATGGAGCAGTTATTTTGGTCACATGAGTTGCAAAGAGAAAGTTGCACCACTTTGCAACTTTGCACAACTTCAATTTGACACTTTTTCCATCAAGTGAAAATCAACCGCCACGAGAAAACCACTCCGAGATAGCCAAAACCGAGAGAGGTTTTTGTAGAGGGGCCCAACATGATCTTATAGGATCATACAAGAAGTTTCTAAGCATACTGGTATATGAGTAATAGAATGATGAAGTTTCCAGCCATTTTGCACTTTGGACCCTTAAGAGATCGATTCTGGTGGAACGTAGCTCAGAGTGATTCTGCATGTTTCGGTGAAAAAGAGGAGTGTGCCTAGCATAAAAATACCTATTTGAAAATGTTGGAATATTTCGCTTGGTCACACAAGCTGCAGAACAAAATTTGCACCACTTTGCAACTTTACACTGCTTGAATTTGATGCTTTTTCCATCAAGTGAAAATCCGCCGCCACGGGAAAACCACTCCGAGATAGCCAAAACCGACAGAGTTTTTTGCAGAGGGGAATCTTGTGGGATCAAAGGATAAATTTTTAGGCATCATAGTATATGATTAATAGCATGATGAAATTTGCAGCCATTTTGCACTTTGGACCCTTAAGGGATCAATCCGGTGGAACATAGCTTAGAGCAATTTTGCATGTTTTGGTGCGAAAGAGGATCATTCCTAGTGTAAAAATACCTATTCGGATGTGTTGGAATAGTCTACTTGGTCACATAAATTGTAGAACGAAAGTTGCACCACTTTGCAACTTTGCACTGCTTGAATTTGATGCTTTTTGCATCAAGTGAAAATCCACCGCCACGGGAAAACCACTCCGGGATAGCCGAAACCGAGAGAGGTTTTCGTAGAGGGGCCCAATGTAATATTTTAAGATTATATGATAAATTTCTAGGCATCACGATATCCGAGTAATAGCATGATGAAGTTTGCAGCCATTTTGCACTTTGAACCCTTAAGGAATCAATTTGGTGGACCATAGCTCGGAGTGATTCTGCGTGTTTCAGCACAAAAGAGGACCATTCCTAGCATAAAAATACCTATTTAGATGTGTTGGAATAGTGTGCTTGGTCACACAAGTTGCAAAACAAAAATTGCACCACTTTGCAACTTTGCACAACTTGAATTTGACACTTTTTCCATCAAGTGAAAATCTGCCGCTACGAGAAAACCACTCTGAGATAGCCAAAACCGAGAGAGGTTTTTCTAGAGGGGCCCAACATGATATTGTAGGATTAGATGAGAATTTTCTAAGCATCATGGTATCCGATTAATAGCATGATAAAGTTTGCAGCCATTTTGCACTTTGGACCCTTAAGGGATCGATCTGGTGGAACATAGCTTAGAGCGATTCCGCATGTTTCAATGCAAAAGAGGACCATGCCTAGTGTAAAAATACCTATTCAGATGTGTTGAAATAGTCTACTTGGTCACACAAGCTACAGAATGAAAGTTGCACCACTTTGCAATTTTGCACTGCTTGAATTTGATGTTTTTTCCATCAAGTGAAAATCCACCACCACGGGAAAACCATTCCGAGATAGCCAATATCGAGAGAGGTTTTTCTAGAAGGGCCAACACAATCTTGTAGGATTAGAGAAGAAATTTTTGAGTGAAATGGAATAAGTTTTATGGGGTTTGTGTTGCTGCCCCTCTAGATTTTGATGGAAAAGGGCATGAAAAATGAGGTTTCACCCTAGGGTTTGATAAAATATTGCATGTAGAGGTTGGGTGATTGTATTTTGAATTTTTTCTGGTGATTTTAAGAAGTTTTGAGGTGGTGGCATGTTTTGGTAAGGTGTGGAACCATTCCTTTCAATAAGCCCTCCTTATACTAGCATAAAATGAGGGTTTTGGTTTGGCATGGTGGAGTGAGTTTGTCCTGACACATATTGCGGATCTGAGGGTTTGGATACATGATAATTTTTGCCCCAACAAGTTAAGAGGGTTCTTGAATGTTTAAAGGTATGTTACTTTGTAAATTAGGCCTAGTTAGCCTAATGAGGACAATGAAGAAGGTCATTTTTTATGCACATGTTCCAAGATAGTCACTGTTGATTTTGAAGTATGTGTTGTAACTCAATAATAGCTATCTAGATCAGTCATTTTTTTGTGAATTCATTTCAGAATATTTCCTCAAAACACCACTTGGAGCCTCTCTTTTCACTTGAAAATTCATCATAAAACCCTTTAGCAGCAACTCCACCTTTGTTTCTTAAATTCCCTTACATAAATAAACACACACACCTAAAACATCCTAGTTTGAACTTACATGATTTATATCACTTCTCTAATCACCTAATGCCCTCTTTGAGACTTTTAATACATTACATATGACCTTTACATGACCTTTTCACATTGTTTACATTTCAAAATTCAAAATTTGCAAATTTTCCTATTGAAGGCATTTACAAAACAAGGTGCTACTGCACCAAACATGAACTCCAAAACTACAATATTTGAGTAAATCTCATTATGTAAGTAAATCTCATTACAATTCCTTAAGTACTTCGTTCTCACAAATCTTTTACAATGTCACTCATACATTTGAGATTCTCTTTAAATGTCTACATCATAGGTGCTCATTATGAGGTTAACTTCAATTGAGTAACTTGAGATTCCCTTGCTAAGATTCACATTCTCTTTTATATTGGCTTGAAATCAAAATTGAGATTTTTCAATATCATCAAAATAAGGATGTTGTGTTGCTTTTTTGGCTGAGATTCTCTTTCATGGCTCATAAATCAGCATTTTTTGCAATGAGAGATCAATCAATTTTTAGTAGTTTACTTACAAATACGCAAAGTAAAAGAGAAAAAGAAAAAGCATCCAAAATGGAAATGAAATAAAAATAGATGGAAGGCACTTATAGATAGGCATGCAGGTCTCACAACTTAGTCACTCCTGGTCATACATCTTCACTGGGAATTCCAACATACCTATTGCACACAACACCTATCATGAATAGAGTAAGTTGAAATTTTAGATGCTCTTATAATGTCTACATCATAGTTGCTCATGATAAGGTTAACTTCAAATGAATAACTTGAATTTCCCTCACCAAGCTTTGCACACACTTTTCTATTGGCTTAAAAGCATGATTGAGATTTGTCAAGATCATCAAAATAAGGATGTTGCATTGCTTTTATGGCTAACATTCTCTTGGATGACTCGTATATCTGCATTTTTTGCAAGGGGACACCAATCACTATTTAGTATGTTACTTACAAATACAAAAAGTAAAAGAAGATGATAGCATTGGTATCAAATAAATTAATGTGCATACAAGTATAAATTAATAAGAACCAATGTGCAGATACTTAAAAATTAATCCAACTAACCATCTGGGCCTGCTCTACTCTTTATTGTGTCAAGTATTGCCTCATGGTCAGACTCACAGACCTTCCACAAGGTCTTATTCAAAGGTCTACCACCATATTTGGTCAAAAAAACATTGGATGCCATGACAAGGTTTGATTAATGAAGAATATTACGATGCGTGTCAAAGTCCTGAAATAGCCAATGTTTAACACTCGAATGTGGGTACCTTCTAAGCCATGTTCCAGTAACCACAACTGAGCCTGTAGGGTATTTGATGTTTTCTCCATCTATAACTGTGGCCTCCAATTTATTTTTGGCCTCAACACAATGGCACAAGTAATAGTTTGTTCCCTCTTCATTGTCTTCATCTGCAATAACTGCATAAACATGCCCTGCATTGATATGTGTAGAAAATATCTTGAAATTTTTCAACATTATGAATACAGTACAAAGTAAGATAACGATATGGAATTTCAACAACTAAGCAAGTAGATATATCACCTGGTTGAACTAGATCTGATACATGGTCGAAGTCAACTGATGATTCCATCTGTGTCATTTCCAATGCCGTTGGAGGGTGATACATGTGAAGTGGGCTAAGATAACTTGTCAACCATTTTTCAACCCACTGCTCTAACTCACAATCATTCTAGGTTTTCATTGTACATGAAGAACAAAAGCATGGAATCTTTCATGTATCGATACTCCATGAACCTACAATTGAGCTAAGGAAAGAGTGTACCTCGCTTGATCCTGTTACTGTACAACAGTCTTCATATGGTGCAATGTTAGTATCATCCATCAACCAAAAAAATCTACGAACTGAAGATGTACCTTCATTACCTAGACCCATCAAAGCATTACACCACTCAACGATTGATTTTTCATGTATCAAATTTGCACTATCTTTATACTTTAACTCTTATTGTGCTAATGCTCTTTTCATGCATTCTCCTACACCATCATGCTCCCCCATTCCATGTCCAGCCTCACAAAAGTTCCACATATGTTGAACACCTATAATGACATGCATCCTACACAACCAGTAGAACATGTGTGAGTTCTTGAGCTGTGTTGCACAGTTATCAGACCATATTATATGTCATTCGTATTTTATGCTCCTCTAAGCCAAACCACTATAGAACATCTAGAAGCAACCTTGCACAAACTCTGGAGAATGTGTGCGATCATCACTAATGTAAAATTGGTACTCCCTCAATACCTTCCTTTGGTCATTTGTACTATCAGATGCATGAATGAATGCTATGTGCACAAATATCGAAATCTGTGTAGAGTTGTATTACTGTGACTGCACCTGATGTTGTGGTTGTAGAGTGTAGATATCTGCAAATTCAACCACCGATACTATGCTTCCAACTGGAAAGGTGTCCTTGCATAGCTTGAATTGTGTTTCCAACCATTGGGCTCTATGGGTATGCATTGCATACTCGGATAGTATATTGTCACAAAACATGGACATAAACTAGTACACTAGAATCTTCTCAATAACCAAATCACACCTTTTTGCTTGAGACCCATCTTTTGTAGCATATGCCACTATTTTATACTTCTCGAACTCTACTAGTTTTTTTCCCACCTCATCTGTGTTTTCCATATGTTAACATACTGGCATACGTTGGAAGCCACCACAACGCTTGCATGAACCATCCAAGCATGTTGTCCTGTAGAATATTTGGGCATCCTCTATTTCACATAATTTTTTTGATAAGAACTCTCTTGAAGATTTCGGTGGGGCTTATATGCCACAATCCTACAAAACATCGTTAGTATGCAAATCTACACATATAGAATGATAAACATCATAATGGTTAGAAAATTCAATATGTAGTCTACAACAACAAGTAGTGTGTGTGATTTATCTTGACATAAAAAGGTTTAAGCATTTCAAAAAATATTTGAGAAATACTAATTTGAGGATAATCATTTTCAAATTTTTGAAAAAATTGGGTTTGATTCATATCCAAAAAAATGATTTGGATGTGGCTCACAGTTCTAACTACCGATTCTCCTTCTTACCACATCCCTTTGATTAAGAGATAGCCTTGTGTTATTCTTCCAATACTCTTCAATTAGTGTTCTCAAGGCTTTGAAAACTTCTTTATCTTTTTGTGATAGTCTCCCCTAAAATGCCCATAATTCATTTGAATCATTTCCCTCAATTCTTTGCCACCTTTGAATGGCTCTTGATAAAAAAATTCTACTAATTCTCGTTTGTTTACTCGTCTTTTTAATGAGACGAGCTCTCTTTGTTTGACAACTTACCAAAGTTGATGTAATGAAACATCGGGTGACATCTTTATCCTTTGATTGTGAGGTCTTACCCACACTATCATAAGCATCCATTAGATTCTTCACAATAGTGTCTTCACTCAATGCATTCGATTTTCTCAACCCAAGAGTCTTCATGATGTTACTATAATTTACACCCCACATCATTTCAACAAATAGTTGACATCTTGCAGTCTCGTTTATCCTTTCAAAAAATTGTTCCTAAATCTTATCAGTATAACTTCTATAAGCGCATGTTGAAATATTACCTTCCATGTGCTGCAAAATATCATCATCAATATTAATCAAATACTTTGGCTTTCTACGCAAAATTCTAGGTGGTGTTCTCCTAGGTACATACATCTCAACATTAGAAATTTCATCAATATTTAATTGAGGTGGGATAGATTGCATACCTTCGATCGAGGGTGGAGAAGAAGACATACCTTGAGGTTCACATGGGGATGATGGCATACCTTCTTCGTCAAATAGGAGTGATGATGTACTCTCAACTTGAGATGTGTTGGATGGTGTCCAACAATATTCACTTGAGGTAGATGGTGTCCCTCCATATTCACTTGCAATAGATGGTGTTCATCCATATTCACTTCTGCTAGATGGTGTCCCTCCATATTCACTTGTGCTTAATGGTGTCCCTTCATATTCACTTGTCGTAGAGGGTGTGTCTGCAACTATGGTATCTTAATTTGTCTTATGATGATGCTTTCGTATTTGTTCCCTTTGTGCTGCCAAATCCCATTCTTTTTTTGACGGTTGAGGATCCTCTTCAATTGGCTTGTTTTTGTCAATCGTTTCCAAATTCTTCTATTCACGATATTCTGCCACCCAAACTCTCTCCTTTTCTTTGAAGGTTTCATTCTCTTCATCTGTTAGTTTCCTCTTTGTCTTTTTCTTTGGCATGGTGGATAATTTTATTTGTACCATGGTAATGAGATGAATATTAGTTCCTAAAAAATGTATCCATTCAAGTTAATTGAAAAATATATGTCATTCAACACTTCATTTAAATAATACTTACAATCATCCTATACAAAAGTTAACATAGCATAGACAAATGTGACATGATTTTTTTCAATCCAGAATGCCTTAAAGAAAAGTGGTAATGTGGCATGCCATGATTGCAAGATTGGCTCAAAATGGAAGCATGGGCATTTGCAAAAAATTGCATTTTTTGGCAAAGTTGTGAAGAGATAAGTTAGTTAAGAAGTTACAAAAATAGTTAGATATGTTGGGGGAGTTGAGTTTGAAGGGAAATAAGATAAATATCATGTAATTTATAATCATAATGAGTGTAATGGCATTGTGAGTGTTTGATAAGTTTGTGGTGCAAGAGCACCTTGACAATCTATGCTTCCATTTAATTTTGGGTATCTTCATGTTGTAAGATGGTCATTAAATAAATTTTACATGTATGGGAATCATTAGGAGGTTTAATTTTTAAGTCGTATGTGTATTTTCTAAAGTTGTCACTATTTGCAAAAGTTGCACAAATACAAAATTCTGAAAAGTTACAAAAACTGTGAAATAGGGAAGGTGAAAATTCATATGGGCTTACTTTCACTTGGAAGCACTTGGAAGTTGATAAGACATGTACGCAATTAATTTATAAGGCCTTATGTAAGTTTGGAAATTTTTGGGTGATTGAATATATGATTTTGAATGAATAAACACATTATTTTTCTATATTTTCTTTAGAATTTCACTGTTTCAGGCTCTTGTATGAATTTGTATGGGAAGGAATGCTTGGTTGGATTTTTTTAAGTGTTTTCACACTCAATCACCTCCCACATATAATTTTTTTCATGCATTCTTCTTAACGTTTGAGTCATATATTGCAATTTTTCTCTAAAACTATCAAACCCTCTGTTAGGGTAAACAATGAACTTGAGAAACTGTGTTTCTCCCATTCTACTTAGTGAAAGTTCTCAATTTTGGTGTAAAAACTCCTTGTGGCATGCAATTTCATATTTCAAAGGTTACCAATCATATGGTGAGGACTAAGGTTTGAATAAAATAACTTTTCTTGACTGTAAAACTTTGTTCAGACTGATAAAACGGGGAATTGTGAAGCTTAGAGCTTAGGGTTTATGGAAATGTGTTTGGAAATGACTTTCTAATGGACTTATAAGCTTGGGCAGGTCAAATGAAAGGTATTTTATGTATTGGTTATGAGGTTTTGGTGTTGGGGGTAGCAAAACCAATAACCCCTGTTTGCACTAAGGCTTAGTTAGGCTTATTCTTAGATTAAAACAGCTAGTTTACAAGCATTTTATTTGAAGGAATTAACATCCATATTGTAATATGTTTTGTATGATGGAAATGGGTGTCAAAAATGAGTATCACAGTGTGAAGTGTGTGCATGGTTTGGGAGATACATGTGGCAGTTTGCAGATGCTTGGCTACTAGTAATGTGGATAGTCAACAAAGGAATTGAGTTTGTGTGTAAGGGCAGACTTCCAAAAGGTTTCATTTTTGTTGTACTAACTCAAATAAATATTTATTAAGAAAATAATTGTTTGGTTGTGCGTTAATAATTATAGTTTGTGTTTGTAAACAATGGTGCCATTATGGGAGATTTAAGACAACTTGTGAATGACATAATCATTGGTTGATGTTTTGAGGAACCTAGTTGATTGTAATAAGTTATTTTCAATATTTTCAAGGTGTTTTTAAGGTCCAACCTATAACCACCTGTTAACTACCAACCTATAACCACTTGTTAACTACCAAGACCTTCATTTGTCTTAAAAATTGCTAACATTGACAACTTTTGCTAAATAAGTAACATTATACAAATTTGTTGTCCAAGACACCTAAGATCACTCAACCAACTTTATTTCATCCCTAATACAACTTCTAGACTCTTTTCTTGCACTTCCATTTACAATTTGAATAATTTTCCTTCAAAGATTATATGGCAAAATTGACAATTTTTTGAAGAAAGAGTGCATACTTGCACATTTGATCACCAAATTCACAAAATCGATAAATACATGAAAGATTGGTCTATTTAGATCTTATTTTCAATAAGATCTATGACAAAGCATCTAAAAACTCTTGAACTCACCCAAATACCTTAAGACATATTGTCACCAAAGTAGATTTTGAAACATGGTTGTAGGTGCCCCTGCACCATGGGTTTCAAATACTACAAAGGGAAGCATGCTCAAAGGATAAATTTTCGTGAGATATTTGGAATGTGTATTTGGTTTATTTCAATCAATAACATTCTGATCATAGTGTCTTGGATGTCTGGATAAATGTTGGTAGTTACCTTCCATGATTTTTTGTTATTTTTCCAGGGTAAACCCATAATAGTGGTGTACAATTTTTATGAGGAAGGAAATTTGAGAAAATTCTCATGAATTGAAAGTTTCATGTTTTAAAGGGTTCATTCGAACTAGGGGGTTCACATGAACCCAAAAGAGGAGTTTAGTCAAACCCCTAGTTCGAGCGAACCCCCTTTTGCATGGTGGGTTCACTCGAACCTTGTGATGCCATGTTCCCTTATGGGGAATTCAAAAGAAGGGGGGGTTCGAGTGAACCCCCCTTTGAACGAACAACCCTTCACCCTTTCGAGTGAAGGGGAGTTTTTTCAAAGGGGGGTTCGCTCAAAGCCCCTTTTTTTCCCTTCTCCCCCTCTTCCACCAAATTTTAGCAGAGTTATTTCCTTCGACGCTCGGGTTGAGGATGAAAATGGAGGATACTTCACAAACCCAACTAGAAGATGGTAGTCCTCAGAACGAGCTATCCAATGAATTAAATTTTAATATGTTTTGGTTTTATTATGTATGTGTTTTTTTAGTTTTATTAAACATAGGTTTTTCACTGAAAGTCAAGCTCTCTATTTTGCACATGTGGAAAAAAAACAAATTATCAAATTTTTTTTTTAAAGATATGTTGAGTTTGGGTATATAGTCCGCCTATGTCTGAATTACAATTGGTTTGACTTCGAAACTTAATTAAGGAAAAAATATTCAATAAAAAACTATGAGACTAAATGCAAGTGCTAGATATCGTAGTTGCAAATCTAAATTTGAAAAAAATATAATTTTATCCTTTATACAAAAAACATTATGTTGTATACAGTGAGTGTCACTTTTTAAAAATGTTGTTTTCTGAAAAAAACCAGTTTTTGTGGGAGATGGAAAAAAAAGTGCAATCTGATTCCAAAAAATTTAAAAAATATATTTTTAGAATCTATAGACAAAATGTTATGAGACTCTAGTTTTCATCATCTTCAAATTCCTCATAGTTTAACCGCTATAGGTGCCAAAATATGAAGATTTAGTTAAAAATAATAATTGTAGTGTCCAGTTTGGCCAAAAATTGTAAACCACTATTGTGGGATCACCCTCCATGTAAGTGCAGCATTGAGTTCTTGAATTAGTGAATCATGAATGAATTGAATGGTTCTAAGTTTCTAATCAGGTTTATGCTATGTTACAATCAATTTTATGATGGTTAATCTTTTTTTGAGTCTGACAAAGAGTTGAAACCAAGTTATAATGTTTTGTGGAAATATGAAATCAAGTGAAATTGAAGGATTTTGATGAAAAGATGATTGAGTTTTGTTGGTTGATCTTCTTCAATTTAGGTTAGGTTCAAAATTCCCTTGATGATCTATGGATCCTAGTAGATGCTATGCATCAAGTTTAAAATGGTAATTGGAAAGTGTATATAATTGTGTAATTTAAAATGAGCATTGACAACGTAAGGTTATAATGACAAACAAAAATGAAAGAAATCCATAATAGAATGAAAGAAAATGTGTAAATACTTCACATACCTAAAAATCCAGACTTTCAAATGGAGGAGTTCAACCCAATTATGTAGGCTTAGCTTCTTCTTTCTTGAAACTCCATAGAAATTTGACTTGTTCAAAAGCTTGTTCCCCTCCAAACTTCAATTGTATATCAGTTTTCAATGGAATTCAAAATTCAATTGATATTATATGTCTTTCAATGTGGAAAATCTTCTATTTCATGCAAAGGTGGTAGAAAGATCATGGAAAAGGTGAAAAACATGCTTGCACACTTCACAACATCATAAAAAAGCTACTTTTTGTCAGAGCATGCACAAAACCAAGAGAATATGCAGATTGTGGGCCTTGACATCATGGTTATATTAATTTGTTTTTACCGTTTTTAGTGGAATAAAAAACTCTCTTGCATAATAATGCGAGCGTGTTATTTATTTCTAAAACGCTAAGATCTCTACTTCTTCAAAATGTGCACGTGTTATATGAAATGTGGTTTTCTTAATATATTTATTTTCTCCCTCTTTGTCTATACCCTCTATCCTAATTCTATATCTCTCCCCTGCACCCTTATAGTAGAGGAGATAGAGGTGAGTGTGTGTGTGTGCGCAAGAGAGGGAGAGAGAGAGAGGGAGAGTGGGAGAGAAAGAGAGAGTGGGAGAGAAAAAGAGAGTGGGATAGAAAGAGGGAGAGAGGGAGGGAGTGGGAGTGGGAGAGAAAGAGGGAGAGAGTGGGAGAAGGGGAGAATGGGAGAGTGGGAGAAAGAGAGAGAGGGAGAGAGGGAGGGAGAGAAGGAGAGAGGGAGAGGGGGAGGAAAGAAATAGTGGGAGAGATGGAGATAGAGGAGGGGAGGGATAGAGGGGGGGAGAGGTGAGAAAGAGAGTGTGGAGAGAAAGAGGAGAGAGGAGGGAGAGGGAGGGAGAAGGAGAGAGTGAGAGGGAGAGGGAGAGGGAGAGGGAGAGGGTGAAGATGGAGATGGAGGGAGATGGAAGGAGAAGAGGGAGAGGGAGAAGAGGGATAGGGAGGTGGAGAGGGTGGGGGAGAGAGGGTGAGGG